>JACXGJ010005396.1:24200-39230 GCA_016801105.1 Esox niger
TCCCTCCCTCCCTCCCTCCCTCCTTATCTCTTTATGACACTCTCACTGGATTTGATTACTTTTGTAGGCAGTGTTCATGTTTGGCAGTACATTTGGTGTATTGAAACTAGTCATTTTAAATTGTCTCTCTCCTTTTTCTCCCTCTCTGTCTGTGTGTGTGTGTTTTTCATCTCTTGCAGCAGAGACAAAGATCTGTTTTAAGTATTACCACGGTGTAAGCGGAGCGCTGCGCGCCACCACCCCGAGCGTGACGGTGAAGAATGCGTCTGCCCCAGTGAGTGTCGGCACAACAACACGCCCTATTCTGAACCACTCTCCTCTGTCCGCCTCCCGAATGCTCTGAGGAGATGTTGCACTTAATCACATCACATCTGAACGCCGCCCGTGCAAGCAGCGTTATATGTACAGGTCTAGCAAAGATTTAGGATCAGCTTATGCTGATATTTTAAAACAGGTCCATTTCAAAACCCACTGGAAGCCCACCGCCTGCTATATAATGTCATGTCTGTTAGTTCTTATGGTAGCTAAATCTACAGTAGTCATCTACTGATCTATGGCTGCCGCCGAAAGGGGTGCGGAGCTTCTCTCTCAGGTACCTCTTTTCTCAGGCACCTCTGTACTGCCACCTACTGGGAAACAGGTAATAACTCTATAGTTATTAGTTTATCAGGTCCGTAAAGACTCTATTAATTAATTAATTTAGTTTTTTTTAATTCTGAACAAGATCCTCAGAGAACAAAAGCCTGGATGATGATTCTGAATTCGCTGACTCTGGCTTCACAGAGCTACAGCATGGTAGATTGTGGCCTTAAGTTTGCCACTTCAGTAGCCTAGCATGCTGGCCCGTTTAGCTTAGTTGATTGGGCATTGGGGCTTACAGTGCAAGGGTTGTGTTGTTGGATTTTCAATGGGTGCCTGTACAAAGTAGAACAAAGTATCAAAATGTTTGCACTCATCAGTGTAAGTCACTCTGAATAGGAGCATATGGTATGGTGAATTACTTAAATGAAATGGTTTCTAACTGGCTCGCCAGCTAGCTTCTAGTTAGCTTTGCTATGATCTCAGCTTCCTCGCTTACTCAGTTCGCTCTCTTTTCATGGCTCTGTTGCCATTTCATTTAGAAAACTCTCATTGCGCAGTGAATTAGATAGACCAGGACCACTTTCAGGTGTCAATCACATTACCGTTCGACCCAATCATGACATTTAAAAAAACATTAACTTTTGAAGGTCACGCTGATGCCCAATAAGAAAATATAACTCAAAAAGCCTATAAAAAGTGTCGCAAAGGGCAACAATTTTGTCTCAGTTTAGAACTCTGTTTTGTGTGTTGGTCAGTCATTATGTGACTTTGTTAGACCATTACCTGTCCTTTTGCATTGATTACCGAAGCCCCGGACCTGCGGTTGACTATTTTTGCATTCTGTTTCAACATTGGTTTCTGTCAGTTTGGGCAGTCTTTAAGCTAAGCTAGCGATAGTGTTACCGCCTGCCGTTGTGCTGGCGTGGGCCCGGAAATGCTGATCACCCGTAAACCCGATCTGACTCTGGTTAAAAATAACCTCACCTCCCGGTCAGAGAGAAGGAGCCAGGCAAAGCTGAGTTGGTTGAGGTGGTGTTTATCATGCGGGTGTGGGCGGAGCCTAGGGCCACTAGCTTCAGTGCTTCATTACAGTACTAAGGTCTGTCAGGGAGATGGATGATGGAGGAGACCCGCTTAGCTGCATTGGACCGATGAGGCAAAGTGTGCGTGAGTGGACTGTTAAGGTATAGTGTGTGTCTGGGATTAATGGAGTGGCTGCCTACAGCTGTGACCAATGATGTCTCCTAGAAGCTCTGAAAGGAAGAGGAGGAGGAAGAGGACTCTGCTCACCTGGCTTGCCTGGGTATGGCCTCTTTCTCTCTTCTACTTCTTCTCTTTCTCTCATGCTGTCTACTTTTTCTCTCTCCCCTACCATTTCTCTCCTACTCTTTCCTTCAGGCTCCCCCACTCTTTGTTGTCTCTTACTCAAACACTTTCTTCTTCTACTCTTTCTCTATCCGTCTTCGATGGACGTGAAAAATGGAAACGTTTTCTTAAAGTTGAAACTGCCATATTCTTATTGATCGTTGGTTTGAACAATAAGAAAAAAATACTGAATTCCATGTGAATTGGCACATGTCGTTTTTTGTTTTTGTCCAATCACAATGGCATCAAAGCGCACTAGACCTAAATTAATTATAGATCCTCTGTGTTGCATTAGATAAGATATTACCAGGCTAATCAATTGTAGATGAAAGAGACAGAACTAAATGTTATAATGAAAAGGAAACGCTGGAGCACCAAATAGGTAGGCTGGCTATTGAGCTAATAATCTGAGAGGTAGTGGAATGTAGAAAACGTGTTATATTCTCTTCTAAACTAACGTTAGCTAGCTAACCTAATCTTCTCTCGGTTTGACCAAAGCTGCTACGTAATAAGAAGTGATGATGCATAACAATGTGCCAGTTTACCAGGTCAGGCGACATGGTTGTTTTGTCTCTATCCTCTCCTTAACTGTCTCTAGTTGCTTAATGCTTCTGCAGAAATTTTTCAGTGCATTTGCTCAAACATGTTAGTTTAGTTGACCATTATTTACCATTTTTATGATGATTGGGAACTTAATCTTGATTGGTGAATAAAACAATGTTTTTTTGGTTTGGGGATCTTCGTTAACATAAGGGTTTTAATACTGCAGCCCCAAAAACCTGCAACTCGATTTTTCTCACTTATATCGCTTTTTCTCTTTTCTACTCATTCTTTCTTCTACTTGATCTCTCCTACTTGACCTCTGTCTTCTACACAATCTCGGTCTCTTCTACTCTTTCCCTCTCTTCCTATCTCTATTTTTTCTACGCTTTTACTGTCTGTTTCCTTCTGTCTTTCTATTTATTCCACAATGTCTCTTTCTCTAACAATTGTTTCATCTTCCTTTCTCTTTCTCATCATCTCGCTTTCTGTCTCTATTTTCTGTTTCTGTTTCTCTCCCACTTTGTCTTTCTCTCACTCATAACCTGTGTGACTAGATCTACTTCTTTGTTTTCTGTCACAGTGTGATGCTTGACAACCTAGTATCTTTCCTCTCTTGTGCCTGAGGGCGTAACGGTTTAAAGTTTGAAGCGATTTGGCGTGCTGTGTATTACGACATTTACATTCAGCTTTGACGTTGTCAACAAGTTCCAGCTGTCAGTCTTCTAAATCCAAATTATTTTTGGTTTCTTATTTTCTGAAATCTACAAAGCAATGTCATTGTCATGTGTTGTTGTTTACAAACTGCCAACCGGCAGCTTCTTCAATTTAATCTCCAATCACACACACTTGCACAAAGTGTTATCTGTGTTGGCTTGTGTTTATCCTGTCGAGGGACTCTCATGCCAAGAATTTACTAGATAACCAATGGCTTTCCCGAGAAAACAAGTGTTTTTTTATGAATAACACTAAACATTTTCTATAGCAACTAGATTGGTTTTGTAAATTACACTAAATGCTTTCTACAACATCTACTCCATTCATGTTCTATAAATAAAATCCTTAATGCTAATTTGCTCAAAACGATGGTAAATGAGACCTTATAAACCAGGTGATCTGAATTCTGGTAGCTGTTTTGCTGATTGCTGTAGCAGATAAGACCGAATAACACAGGTATGACATCATTTTTTACTGTTGTAATTTAATTTGCAACATACCACATCTGAGCGCTGCGTCCAGGCATTTTATAATGAGTCTTACCTAAGAACTGCGCTTAGCTGTAATGTATTAGCCATGCAAGACCCCTAGTAGCTTATAGCTTAACTAGGCACGAACTATAGCTATTGCTCTAGATGTTTTATAAATAGCACTAAACACTTTCTATAGCATGTGCTTTAGATGTTTAATAAAAAAAATCTTGGCTTCCACAGAGCCAAAATGGAAACCTATATAGAAAAAGCGCTTTTGATCCATTGGCTGGCCATATCGTTTATATGCCAGATCTCTGACTCTGGAGGATCCAGCCAGATTGCGCTATTGTATTGAGCATCTAATCTGCATCTGCAGGGGACAGGATTTGTTTTTGTGAATTCAAGGGACAGTTATTTATCATCAGGGCCATCTGCTTCCTATTGCCATCACAGTAACTATCTGGGACTTTGTTGTCTCCTCCAGATGGAGGGGGAATCAACCTCTTTCACTCCCACTCTGACCAAACTTTCAAAGCCCTCTATTTTATATTGTAACCTTGGTAGGTTTCCTAGTTGTTGAATGCTGGTGACATCAGATAAAATGCATGAAGTAGGAAGCAAAGTAAACTATAATACCAATAAGCATTTCAAGTTTGTAGAATTACATGATGAACAGACCAAAATTGTGGGATATTGGTGTCACACCACATCACCTCATGCTTCATTGCGTTTTTAGAAATGTGAGTAAGTTATTTACAGGAATTATGTTTGTCTATACTCTATAAAGAGTTACTGTACTATGTGGTTATGTAATGCTCTTCCCGTAGGTCTTTTCGCGTACGGCTCTTTGCGTTCGGCTCTTCGTTTACAGCTCTTGTTATATGGCTCTTGGTGTATGGTAAATCTTTTAATGCTCTTCGTGAGCAGCTCTTCGTGAGCAGCTCTTCGTGAGCAGCTCTTCGCAAACAGCACTTCGTGAACAGCTCTTCGTGAACAGCACTTCGTGAACAGCACTTTAACATGAATACATCTTCATTTATGCTGCTAGTTAGTGAGCTTTAGGAGTGTGTGGCTGTCTGCCTGTGTCTCTGTCTGCTGCTCTGTCACTATGCTTTGTCTTTTTTTAGGTTTTGGTTTAACGTGATGCTGAAATCTGTGTTTGTGTTGGTTGCAGTGTGTGCGTGTGTTTGTGTACAGTGTCAGCATAAAGTATATGTAGTGTATATGTCTCCATCCTCACTGTCCTCTAGTCCAAGCCATTTGTACCATTAACTGGCTGACTCAGGGGGCTGCTGTGTAAGCTTTTCACTCAATTGGCCGCACTGCAGAGAAGCATAGCCCTCTCTTCTCACCCCCAATATATGCCTCTGAATCTTCCCCTGAAACTGAGCTGTGTCTGAATCTGCCTCTCTACCTCGGAATCTGCTTCTCTTCCTCTGCATCTGCCTGGCTGCCTCGCTCAAGCTCACTTCACCTTTATTTTTGAATAATACCCGATGTCTGATTACATAAGGTTAATCTAGTCCACCAGTTCCAGTGCTGTTTTTCATCACTGTTTCTTTTTTCATCTGGGACATTTTTTTAGCTGGAATATTAGTTGGTACAATTATTTATTAGGGTAGAACAGAAAACATCATTAACTGCATAAGGTTGTATTTGACCCGTGTTCTAAAGCTGTTTTGCACTCAGAGGTATAAAAGACATCAGGTGTAAAAGGGACAGGTATCACCCCATCTCCCAGTTTGTGGCTTTAACAGACACATTTCTACCTTTTTAACAACCTCCTCTAACAAACGCACTCCTACCTGTTTAACAACCTCCTTTAACAGACACATTTCTATTTGTTTAACAACCCCCTTTAACAAACGCACTCCTACCTGTTTAACAACCTCCTTTAACAGACACATTTCTATTTGTTTAACAACCCCCTTTAACATACACACTTCTACCTTTTTAACAACCTCCTTTCATCAGCAAACCTCCAGCCGTATCTGGGTGCAATGTGATGACTCTAGTCTAAACCTGTGTGCTCTCTCTTGTGTATTCTGTCTCTCTTTTCTATCTTCTATTTCTTATGTCTCTGTTTTGTATCTTTTTTTGTTTCGCTCTTCTCTCTGTCTCCCTTTTTTCTCTGTTTTATCTTACGCTGTCTCTTCTGTATCTACTCTCTATATATGCTGTATATTGTGATGACTCTCCAATTTAATTTGATTATATCTTGTATCCTTTGAACTGGAAGATGACAGAACAAGGACGTTGATAAGTCGGTGGTGTCGGGCAGCTTCTCTGGCTTTCTGTGTGTAGCTTTTACCCTTTAATTTAATCAACATCCACTTTCACCTGCTAAATCAAGAAGTGAGATCATGGAACAGAGTACTTAAACATTTGTCCAAATTGGTTTAGTCACCCTTGAAGGCCCAGTGCTGTAACTGCAGTGGATTAACCCCGTTTTCTTGATGACACTAGGTCATCAAATTACAATGTTCCTGTGATTTGCATCCATTGATTGCTCGAGAAAATGCTGATCTTATCGTAGCTGACCAGTGACTGTTCTTTCCACATAAGGGGGTGGGCTTTAAACCATCTTATTAACCAATTAGGGGTCTGCATGTATTTAAGGGGGTGGGCTTTAAACCATCTTATTAACCAATTAGGGGTCTGTATGTATTTATCATTCCCAACAATGCGGTAAGATTATATATTTCCGCCCCCCTGAAATAAGTGCAGACTGTGATTATTTGACACACGGTGATGATTTAAACTGACAAAGACTGTATGGGCACTTTGCTGACTGCTGAGCAATGCATATTGAGATATTACTTCAAATGTCTTCCATGTGGTAAAAAAACATATTGCATGTCTTTGACAACTTCAAACAGTCAGAAGGCCGTCAAATATTTAGATTCTGCTGCTGTTCCTTCTCTTGACCTAAACGCATCCTAGAAAACCGGGTAGTGGATTTCTGCCTCTCATTAATTTGGTTTGTCCATGTTGTATTTAAGGTGTGTTTGTCATTTTTTTTAACAATTTGTTACAAGTAAATATATGGATGAACTGTTATTGTAGTCAGCTGGCAGTGAGATTATTAATCTGGGGTAGTATTTCAATAGACATATTCTGTTGTTTGTACACGTCAGATCCTGGCCTCAGCTTTTTTTGTGGACCTACAACTAATCTAGTAACCCGTTGAGGTGTTTGTTTCCTTGCCTACCCTTTATGTGTTTCTGTTTAATTGCATTTACTGCTTTGCTTTTAGAAAATCTATTTTTAAATGTTCATTAAAATCAGCTCCTGATTTTGAATGGGTTTTTGGTTATATTTGATTCTTGACTCTGTTAAGACAGACAGACGGACATAGACTGTACACCCACATAAGGAAGGCAGAAAGACAGACATACACTGTATACCTACATGACGAAAGCAGACAGACGGAGACAGACAGACAGACAGACAGACGGAGAGACATGAACTAAAATGACAAAGGCAGACATACAGCCATAGACTGTACACCCACATGCCGAAGACAGACATACAGCCATAGACTGTACACCCACATGCCGAAGACAGACATACAGCCATAGACTGTACACCCACATGACGAAGGCAGATATACAGCCATAGACTGTACACCCACATGACGAAGACAGACCCAAACACACTCCAGTATGTCAGAGCCAGCTGATGGGTTGCAGGTGTTGGTGTCTTCCCCATGAGCGAGGCATGGAGGAGAGGCCCGGATGCATAGACACTTCTCCCTGTTCTGAGAAGGGCTGTCCCTGGGGGCCTCGGCCCGCTCCTCCCCTTCCTTCCTTCCTGTAGACTGGATCAATGGAGCCCTAATGAATGCAAGGCTATTGATCCCACGGGCCTCAGACTGGCCCACTGTAATGGCCCTTAAGTAGTGGATCTCACTTCTCAGAACAGTACAGCATGGGAGGAGGAGATGAGAAGTGATGAAGGAAGTAGGGAAGGGGAGCTGCTCATGTAACTCACTTCCTACTGAATGTTGCTTCTTTCGTCCCTGTTTCTCAGTCTTTCTTCATTCCTTTTTTCTTTCTCCGTCTCTTCCACACAGGTGCTGAAGCCTGTGGCGAGCCAGGAGGTCACGTCGAGTCTTGGCAGTAGGAGGCTCATCAGTTTTTTGCTTTCAGGTGTGACCCTTTTATTCCCTCCATCCTTCTATCCTTTCATCTGGGCCTGCTGCTGTATTCCGATTTTCATTCCTTTGTACCATGCCTTGATTGTAGTGGGGTATACAGAATTACCTGGTAGTACACACATGCAGTGCTATTTATTTCTAGGTTGAATACAACAAACTAGCGATTTCCCATACCAGAGACTAGCTAATTGCCAACATTTGCAAATGTACAATCTAGCTGGAGGGCCCAGACACTTAAAAGAGGACTTGTATAAAAGCTACTCTACAAGTTATAGTCAACTTTAGGATATGATAGGTTGCAGTGGGAGGGTGACATTTTAGAGCGGTGCTCCAAGTTCTTGTTACACTTTAGAGTTTTAGGCTGGGTGTCTGCACTTTATCTGCACTTTGTGACAACTGCTTATAGTTGATTAATTGACTGAAACTTTGAGTTATTTCGAGCATGGAAATTGTCTATAGTATCAACTCTTTCTCACATTCTCCTTCCATGTTAGGGGGATACGCTCCCTCTTAAACCTGAGGTGAAGATAGAGATTTTCCTTCTATTTCAAAGCAATATGTGTGGGTGGTATTTTGTATGTTTCTTTTTCGAGGTTGTTCTGTTGAAAAACCAATCGACCCTAGACTACCTTGTATCTCGTTCCTTCACACACTATCCCTCACAAATATGAAGGAAACTGGAAATCGCACAATTCTATTGATAGGAATTCTGGACCAGGCTGCTATTATGGTATCAACTTCCAAATATAGGTTGTCTTTGATAAGCCTGTTGGAATGTTCAATTTCACTTTTTTAACTAATTTAATGTAGTCTTTCATCTCCAGGACCCCATCAGTCACACTTTTTTGAAGCTTTGCTGGAGGCCCAAAAGACCTGCCCTTTGATGCTCTCTAAAGAGGATTAGAAACAAAGGCCACCATATCATGATCACATGAATTGGTTACACATTGAATAGATAAAATTGTGTAATGACTAAAAGCCATTTGAAAATATCATGAGTGTTTTCTGTAAATACCCCAGGAAAACAAATCATGTCAAGCTGACTACATGGTGTGAAGTATGAAGGCATGTGAAGAGTTGCCGAGAACGGTCATTTATGTTGAGTTATATAGTTAAAGGTTGAGCTATTATGAGGAATGAGCCAGAAGACTAAGCATTTGCGGTATTTTCACGCCACAAATCCCTACTCCAGAGGAAAAATCTGAAAAGCTGTCCCCACACCATCCCAGCTTTCCTTACAAAATGAAAAAACTGCCCGAACTACCAGATGATTCACCACACGCAGTTAATTCAACACACTCTTTAAACACACATCCATCTTTTAAGTCTGCCACTGTGTGTGGCTATAGCGATTGACCGTGTTGTGTCCTCATATATAATTCATTCATAACCACTTATTTCCCACTACAGTAAGTCACCATAAGGTCCACAAGTCTGCTACAGCTGTGTGAGGGTTAACAGTGCTCTTTTGGACCAAGCAGGCTAGTGGTGACTGCCATCTCTCCTCCCCTTCACACTTCCCCACCCGTCCCCTCGGCCTCTTTTCTCCCTGTTCGCTGCCCCGGTCACCCCCCTAGGGAAACCCCGTTGGTACAGTCCTATTCATTTACAAACAGACAATTGGGTTGATTTGAGTGTAAGGGAGGCTGTGATTGCTCCAATCAGAAAGGGAGCTCTCCTGGCCCAGGCTATTGTTTGTGATTTATCGAGCGGCCCAGAGGGGCTAAAGGCAGCGGTCATGCAGAGAGAGCGAGCGATAGAGAGAGAGGTGGATTGAAGGAGGGAGTGAGACGGCTGGTTTTAAGTCTTTTTTACAACCCCAAACAATCCTCACAGTGCTCCAGGAGAGCAACACAATTAGACCATATCTATGCATGCTGTTGCTATCTAGAGAGGATGCCATAGGCAGAACTGACTCTTGATAGATGCTAGGCTGTTTGCCCTCTAAGAGCTCAAATGTATGTAAACTCCTGCCAAATTTATGACCACCTAGGAAACACATTTCCCTTCAATCTTATATAGACCCACAAATAAATGTAACATGACTATACTCCCATATGTTAGGTGGCATTTCTGATGTTTTATTTTATTTACATTTTCACATATGTTATTCGTTATATCTAGCTTATTTTCCAATATTATGCCATGTTTAAGCATTTTATTATATTTTAATGATAGGCCGTACTAAAGACACAGAAAAGCAGAGGAATAGGGATGGAGGAATAAAGAGAGAGTTTGGGATGGAGGGGGCAAGAGAGAGAGAGTATGAAAAAAAAACTGCCACCACGATGTTTGGTCAGTAGATTAGAGCCAGACAGTAGGTGGAAGGACCAGGGTTTAGGACATGTTAACACAATGTTAATATTTTCTCTCTCCGTCTCTCTCTGTGCACAAGACATCCAGGCAGTTGGGCTGAAGAAGGGGATGTTCTTCAACCCTGACCCCTACTTGAAGATTGCCATTCAGCCTGGGAAGCACAGCCTGTATCCTGCACTTCCCCATCACGGCCAGGAGAAACGCTCCGGCATTGTCTGTAACACCATCAACCCCAACTGGCAGAGAGAGGTAAGACACACTCAAATTGTTGACAGTGGTCTAGTGGTTGACACTGGTCTAGTGGTTTAGTGGTTGACAGTGGTTGACCATGGTCTAGTGGTTGACAGTGGTTGACCGTGGTCTAGTGGTTGACAGTGCTCTTGTGGTTGACAGTGGTCTAGTGGTTGACCGTGGTTTAGTGGGTGACAGTGTTTGACCGTGGTCGAGTGGTTGACAGTGCTCTTGTGGTTGACCGTGTGTAGTGGTTGACACTGGTCTATTGTTTGACACTGGTCTAGTGTTTTAGTGGTTGACAGTGGTTGAACGTGGTCTAGTGGTTGACAGTGCTCTTGTGGTTGACAGTGGTCTTGTGGTTGACAGTGGTATGGTGGTTTAGTGGTCGACAGTGGTTGACCGTGGTCTAGTGGTTGACAGTGCTCTTGTGGTTGACAGTGCTCTTGTGGTTGACAGTGTCTAGTGGTTGACACTGGTCTAGTGGTTTAGTGTTTGACAGTGGTTGACCGTGGTCTAGTGGTTGACAGTGGTCTTGTGGTTGACAGTGGTCTTGTGGTTAACAGTGTCTAGTGGTTGACACTGGTCTAGTGGTTTAGTGGTTGACAGTGGTTGACCGTGGTCTAGTGGTTGACAGTGGTCTTGTGATTGACACTGGTCTAGTGGTTGATAGTGGTTGACAGTGCTCTTGTGGTTGACAGTGGTCTATATATTTTTTGTGGTTGAAAGTGGTTTGTAGTGGTGCATTAATTGACAGTGGTTTAGTGGTTGACTGTGGTCTATTGATTTTTTTGTGTTAGGCAGTGGTCTAGTGGTTGACAGTGGTCAAATGATTTACAGTGGTTGACCGTGGTTATATGGTTTACTGTGTTTGACAGTGGTCAAATGGTTTACAGTGGTTTTGTGGTTGACAGTGGTCTAGTCATCGACAGTTGTTTAGTTTTTATAGACTGCTTTCTTTCTATTGAGGCTGGTTACTGCAGAGCCATGATTTCGTTAGCCTGTTTTTTTTGGTTTGACGGCTTCTCAAGAGTGTCATGTGCTGTGTTTGTTAAGGTCCCTCGTGTCTCTCTGAATTGTATTTAATTCTACCCTGACACATGTCTTCAGCGAATGGGAAAGCTAGGAAATGGATGGTGTATATGAAATGAAAGCAAATATTTGTTGTGTTTCTGAGCTGTGAGGTAAAGGGGACAGTGAGAAAAATAACTCATGGGCTCCTGAGTGACAGGTGGTAATCTAGACTGTTTTCTGTCCCTCTCAGGCTGTCAGTTTGTCTCTACTGCCCTTAGACTTTCCCTGGAATTGCTTCTGAGCTTGCAGACCATTTCCCTGACAATGTTTAGACAGACCAGGGAAACACATTTCACTCTGATACTGTACCTGTAAATTGTCTTGTTAACAACGGTTGGACTCCTTGTTTGGCGAGGTGCATGGCTTTTTAGAATTCATGTGGTGCATGCTCATTTTAGTTGCTTGGTAACAAAGGTCATTTTCCAAAGTATGGATTTGTCCTTGAACAAAGTGCCGAAAGGCGAGAAGAAAGCGCCACAGTGGAAGTTCGTGAACTGTGGCAGGTGCGCTGCCGACCTGCTGTGCTCATTGGGTAAGCTGTGTTGTTGCCGTGTGTCTGTCTGATTTCTTCATGCAGAGCAGTGAGAGTCTTGAAAGAGGGATCCCAAGAGAAGCAATGTCTTTGAAGAGGATAAAGGACTAAAACATCAGCCCTTAACGCATACTGATCTGATCCCTCCATTTTGTTCTAACAGTCAAGTCTGCAGTCTGTACAAGATGTGCCAGTCTCCAGACTCTGTAGCAGAGATCTGTGTGACAATTCTGAACAATGAGCCATTATTGATTAATTGTTTTATTTCTTTTTGGTTAAATTGCCCTATTGTGTGCCATTCTAAATAAAATAAATTGTTTGGTCACAGCCACACTGGCGTTTGATTTAATGGCTTACGGAACACCCTAAACGGAACGCGTGTGTGTGCATGTGTCTTGGGTTTTCCTCTGCTGTCAACGCAGACTATGTGGGTTAAGCCTGAGTTTGTAGACATCCCGTGTCTATGTCCCCACCAAGTGGCCCTGTGTGGCCCCTAGGGCCCTGAGGCAGAGGGTGGCATTGGCACCAAGCCGCTCCCCGCAGAGCGTAAACACAAAGCATCTGTTCTGCCCTGAAAATAACACCAGCTCCAACTGGGTGACTTTGACACTGTGAAAGAAGTGTAACTGCATATACATGTACTTACTGCCATTACATTTTTTCAATTGAATATTCAAATGCTGTTGTTTTTCTGAGTAGAGTCTGGCTAGGTCAAAGAGTAATATCATGGAATACATCTCTTTTTAATGTGTGGATGTTATTATGTTCACTAAGTTTTGCTGCAATACCAAGTGTGTTACGTTTCAAACACAAAGGTCACCAATGTCTTGGAAATGTCAAGCAAAAAAAACGTTGTAATACCACCTAATCCCCCTGTCTCACCTCACCTGCTTGGCTGTACTGGGCTCAATTACAAATTAGGTGTTTTTCATTTTGTGGTGATCCACATTCTCTGCTTTCAAATGATTAAAATAAGGTTTGCATAACAGAAGGCAGTGGTTTGACAACCAGGCATTCCTTGGTAAATTATATTTTCTGTTTTTCTGAATTTGTAAATTATTTCAGACTTTCTCAGAACCAAATCAGAATCTCAAACGTTTGGCTCTCAAACGTCTTCAGCACCTTGAACCACTTCATATTTACATCATTTCAGCGTGGCTTTGGTAGTAGGTTTTGCGTCATTGTTCGGCTGAAAGATTAATCTTTTTCCAAGTCCCAGGTCTTGCAGATTTCAGCAGTATTCTTCACAGATTTATTTGTACTTTTCTGCATCCATTTTGCCCTTTTAAAAAACTTGCCAGACATTGATGCCGAGAAGCATCCCTATAGCATGATGGTGCCACAACCATGCATTACGTTTGAGATGGTGTTCTTATTTTACTTGGTTTCAGAGTCTCCCACATGACTTCTGAGTGGGATGCATCCATTAGCTAATGAAGTCATGCAGTAGTTTCAGCAAAGTAGTTTGTGCCAAGTCGTTTGTCTGTGATATGAGTGATTGATAATGTGTAGGGCATGCCGTCTTGACATCATTGTTGGTTAGATCAGTAATGTAGAGGCAGTGACATATACCACATGTTCCCTTAAAGGAATTGAGTGCTCTTCCACAATTTACATTACCAGAGGAAAATGACAGATCCTCGGAGAGGGACAGATTGAGAGGGATGAAAGTATAAAGCAGAGGTAGAACGATGGTCAAGGAGAGACAATAAGCAGTAGAGCAGGCGAGTGATCATGACGAAGAGCTGATACAGAGAAGTGATTAACTTTTGTGGAAAGATAGAATACTGGTAGAAGCACCGGATTGAAAATGATTGAAGAGGAGTCTTCATGTTTTTCATTCCCATCCCTTTTTGATTGCCTTCAGTGAATTGGTTCCAATTCACTGATCTTTCACCATAGACTGCAGCAGTAACATCAATGCATTGCTTCCATTCTTACCAGACAGTTTATATGAACACTGATGAGATGGCACCTTCTGTGTAATGTCTCAGTGAGGGGACTTGTCATTTACGTATATGCATCGAGCCATGTATATGGGGAGATATTTGGCCAACAATGCTTGGTTTATGGCTGTTCTTAGTAGGTTCTCGAGCAGTAGAAAGTTTTGTCATGTCCGTGGTAAGCCATCTGATTTACCACACAAATAGTAAAAAAAAATATACCTACCATATGTCAATTTTACCAAGAGAAATATCATTGATTTCCAGACTAGTTCAGAGGATTCAAAATCTGTGTTAAAACCTAATCATAATAAATAGCTATGTTGAGTTACTCAAATGGGAATGGTAGAATATCTAAGATTTGTTTAAGTTCCTGCTTAAAGACATTTGTTGGACTGTCTCAAGCCACCTAACTCTCTCACTCAGGGAGAGCAAGGTCAAAATAATGTAAGGTCAGTGTTAGACGGTAACATTGTTCTCCGCAGACTAAAGCGATTTGAGAGAGCTTTCTGAAATAACGATTATCTACGTAAAAAACGAATCTTCTGGTTTTGAAGATTACTTTCTCCATAGACGACATGTGGGCTTAAATAGGCTATTCTCTTTAAACGAGCGCCTTTGCTCATGTAGCAATAAAAATTATAACTGACAGCTAGTTCAAATTTGGCAAGAGTTGGTATTGACAAACCAAAATTTTGGCATTGCAGAAGGCTACAACTGGGATTGGCCGATAGGAATTGTTGAAACATTAAATGCAAAAGGGGGCCTACACAGCTGCTTACACCTCAAAAATTTTGACGCATCTATGCATCATCATCACAATATCAGTATGCCAGTTTCTTTAAGGATTATGTAAGCAATTCATTACATTTTATATTAATTGGTCAAAATATGCGTTTTGGATAGAACACTTCTATTATGATACTTTTGTAGACCTAGCTTCTGCCTGGTCCATTTTTTTCTAGACTAAGCTTTTGCCCAGTCCATACTTCTGTAGACCTATCTTCTGCCCAGTCCATACTTCTGTAGACCTATCTTCTGCCCAGTCCATACTTCTGTAGACCTATCTTCTGCCCAGTCCATACTTCTGTAGACCTA
>JACXGJ010005397.1:0-39326 GCA_016801105.1 Esox niger
CAACTCATTGCACCTGTTGTCTCGTTTAGCGCACCTGATCATCATTTAGTCATTCCCCTCAGTATATATGTTCCCTCTGCTCCCTTTGTCTTTGTGTGTTATTGTCTCTACTCAGAGCAGATGTCAGCTCCATTAAAACCTTTTAACTTACCAGCTCCGCAGTCCGCTCCATGTCTCCAGCCTTCCGTAAAGCCTGACATCAAGTATGTAACCTAATATTATTTGAGGTTCTCTTTAGCACTTCAGTATGTATTGTGATTAAGTTGTGATATCGTGATGTATCGAATTGTTAGCCATAACATTATGACCACCTGCCTAATATTCTGTAGGTCTCCCCTTTGCCACCAAAACAGCCCTGACCCATTGAGGCATGGACTCCAATAGATCCCAGAAGGCGGGCTGTGGTATCTGGCACAAAGATGTTAGCAGCAGATCCTTTGAGTCCTGTACATTGAGAGGTGGGGCCTCCATGGATCGGACCTGTTTTTTCATTACGTCCCACAGATGCTTGATTGGATTGAGATCTGAGGAATTTGGAGGCCAATTCAACCCCTTGAACTGGTTGTTGTGTTCGTCAAACCATTCCTGAACCATTTTTGCTTTGTGGCAGGGCACATTATCCTGCTGAAAGAGGCCAGTGCTACCAGGGAATACTGTTGCCATGAAAGGGTGCACATGGTCTGAAACAATGCTCAGGAAGGTGGTACGTGTCAATGTAACATCCACATAATTGGTAGGACCCAAGCTTTCCCAGCAGAACATTGCCCAAAGCATCACACTGCCTCCTCTGTCTTGCCTCCTTCCCATAGCACATCCGGGTGCCACGTGTCATCCAGGTAAACGAAGCACACGCAATCGGCCATCCATGTGATGGAAAAGAAAATGTGATTCATCAGACCAGGCCACCTTGTTCCACTGCTCCGTGGTCCAGTTCTGATGCTCACGTGCCAATTGTAGGAATTTTTGGCAACTACAGGGGTCAGCAAGGGCACCCTGACTGGTGTGTGGTTATGCAGCCCCATACACAACAAACTGCAATGCACTGTGTGTTCTGACACCTTTCAATCAGTACCAGCATTACATTTTTCATCAATTTGAGCTACAGTAGCTCATCTGTTGGATCGTACCTCATGGGCCAGCTTTCGTTATGGCTGGTCAGTGTATATTGTATCACAAGGTGCTTTCCAATACCCAACCCCAGTGATTTCCGGACCAACTGAACACAACATTTCCCCTTTTATGTACTCTACACCAATGACTTTTCCTCCAGTGCCTCTATCAAGTTACGCCAGTTGCCAGATAAACCAGTGTAGTCATTCTGATATATAATGGAGATCAGTCTATGTGCCACGGAGAGGCCCAACAGCTGGGGGACTGGTGCAGTCAAAATAACCTGGATCTTAAAACAGAGACAAAACCATGGAGGTGGTGTGTCTTTTTCAGGAAACACTCGCCACCTATCCACCTTGAGACTGGCTGAATCATTCAAATTCCTAGGTGCCATCTCTAACAATTTGTTTGGAGGACAACATCACTGCATTCACCAAGTCCCACCGGCAAATGTACCATTTGCGGCAGCTGAGAAAACTAAGTCTCCAAGTGAATCCTGAGATGGCTTTCCATTACTTTTCGATTCTGTCCTCATCTCTTCCATCAAGACCTGCTTCTGATCTGTACAGTTCGCAGGGAGCATAATTGGCTGCCATTTGAGGTTCAACATAAATCTAGGCCAAGGAATCATCCAGGCCAGATCAATACTGACCTACCCATGTCACACAGTATCGGCAGAGGTCAGACGGGCAGCTCAGGTCAGTCATGACCTATGTAATCCTGCTACCTGAAGTTTATGCCCCTATGTTAACTATGCATGCAATTTGTGTATTTTGGCCCTTTATGTTGTCTAACACCAGCGTCACTATTGCAGCAATTAAAACATCTGAGTATGTGCATCTGTACTTCGAGAATAAAGGTGATTGTGACTCTCTAGTTGACCTCTCTGTGAACTCTGCCTCTCACAGATTATTGGAGTGACTTGAACAAGATTTAGTGAACTCATTAAGCCAGTCCTTAAGAGGGTAGGCTACTTTACATAAATCCACTAATCCCCCGTTCAACAATTGTATTTTACAGAAACACTGTCTGCACCACTGAACTATGTTTCTAAACTGCCTGTGATTCTAACAGCCCTTATTTATATTAATATGTACCATATTCCTTAGTGTATACATGTATGTCACTTTAGCAGATGCTCTTATCCAGAATAAGTTTGTGCATTCACCTTATGTTATGGTTGAGACCTCCACACAGCCCAGGAGTAAGTATCCCTTAAACGATGAAGGAGCTAGAAAAATAATAACTCAGATTGAATTTCATATGTACTATCGGAGATATCCTAGCTTAAAGGGAAAGGTCGTTCCACCATTGCAGTGCCAGGACAGAGAAGACATTTGAATGGGCTGAGCGGGTGCCGCCCTTCCATTGCGGTTGGTCAGCCAGTAGATCAGAGATTGCAGAAGAGAGTATAATAAAGGACATGGCCTAAACGCTAAACATTAGACTGCTTACACTCTAAAATAAAAGTTTTTTTGCAAAGAGTGTATAGCAGGCTGCTATTACTACATTGGCCAAAACATGCTATAGTTGTGCTCATAAGTTTGCATACCTTGGGAAAAATTGTGACATTTTGGCGTTGATTTTGCAAATATGACTGATCATTTTAAAAACAGTGTTTTATTAAAGGATAGTGAACAAATGATGCCATTTATTATCACAGTTGATTGGCTCCTATTTAAATCATAATGATAACAAAAATCACCCAAATGGCCCTGATCCAAAGTTTACATACCCTTGAATGTTTGGCCTTGTTATTGACACACAAGGTGACACACACAGGTAAAAAGGGCAATTAAAGGTGAATTTCCAACACCTGTGGCTTTTTAAATTGCAATTAGTGCCTGTATATAACTAGTCAATGAGTTTGTTAGCTCTCATGTGGATGCACAGAGCAGGTTAAATACTGAGCCATGGGGAGCAGAAAAGAACCGTCAAAAGACCTGCGTAAGGTGATGGAGCTTTATAAAGATGGAAAAGGATCTAAAAAGATATCCAAAGCCATGCTAGTCAGTTCTGTTCAATAACTTATTAGTAAGGTGAAAATTCTGGGATCTCTTCATTCCAAGTCAAGGTCAGGTAGACCGAGAAAGATTTCAACCAAAACTGCCAGAAGAATTATTCTGGATACAACGAAAAACCCACTGGTAACCTGAGAAATACTGGAAAAAGACGGTGTGGTTGTTTCAAGGAGCACAATACGACTATACTTGAACAAAAATTTGCTGCATGGTTGAATTGCCAGAAAGAAGCCTTACTGCACCAATGCCACAAAAAAAACAGGTTACAATAGGGCCGACAACACCTTGACACAGCTCACAGAGACCAAAATAGAGTATTATGGTCACATCCCCTGTTTGGAGAGGGGTCAACAAGGCCTGTAGTGCAGATAATACCATCCCCACTGTGAAGCATGGTGGCGGTTCACTGATGTTTTGGGGGGGTGTGAGCTCTAAAGGCACGGGGAATCTAGTGAAAATGTATGGCAAGATGAAAGCAGCATGTTATCAGAATTACTGGCAGCTAATTTGCATTCTTCTGCACGAATGCTGCGCATGGGATGCTCTTTAACTTTCCAGCAAGACAATGATACTACGCACAAGGCCAAGTTGACCCTCCAGTGCTTACTGCAGAAAAAGGTTCTGGAATGTCACAGTCTCCTGACCTTAATATCATCGAGCCACTCTGGGAAGATCTCAAACGTGTGATTCATGCAAGGCGACCAAAAACCTAGCATGACCTGGAGGCATTTTGCCAAAACTAATGGGCAGCTATACAACCTGCAAGTATTTGGGGCCTCATAGCAACTACTACTTCCAAAGACTGCACGCTGTCATTGATAAAGGGGGCAATACACAGTATTAAGAACTAAGGGTATGCAGACTTTTAAACAGGGGGGAGTTAATGTTTTTTATTTTTTATTTTTTTTTATATATTCTGCAATTCTACTATGACAGTTGAATGTGAATCCCATGAGAAATAATATACATTTGTTTTGCCTGCTCTCTCATGTTTTCTTTACAAATGGTACATATATTACCAATTCTCCAAGTGTATGCAAACCATAGAGCACAACAGTATAATTGAAAGACACTTGTGTCCTGGTGCCCAAATTACTCGTTTGCTTAAACTTCAAGCTATGTTCATATTATTATTAATATTATATGTGTACATTCTAAAATCTTTTTAAATACTTAGATTTTATTCAGAATTTCGAACAAAATAGAGTATCACTCAATCAAATTTATTTTATGAAGCCCTTTTTACATCAGAAGTTGTCATTAAGTGCTTTTACAAAATAAACGGCCTTAAACCCCAAGTAGCAAACAACAGTAGTGTTGAATTTCAGTGGCTAGGAAAAACTTGCTATGAAGGCTGAAATTTAGGAAGATACTTAGAGAGGAACCAGGCTCAGAGGGGTGATGAGTCTTCTTCTGGCTATACTGGGTGAACATATTAAAGAGTCCAAATTGTAAGAATTAATAAATGCACGTGGGCTGAGTCCAGAGTCTATTTAAACCTAGTCGGAAGCCTGACCAGATGGACAAGGACAGGACAAGTACGGAGTAACAGAGTATCATTTAGTATGTATTTAAAAGGGTATTATTCTTCAAACCTGGTATATAAATGATATTTTATATTTCACTGAGATTCTCATCTTATTATGACAGTTTTATGATAAAATTTTATCTATTTGAATATTAACCGTTTTCAAATTATTGTAATTATTTAAGGTTTTAAAAAAAATTAAAATATTGGGACAGTGGCTGGTGTATTACTGTGTTGCATCTCCTCTTCTTTTAACAACACTGTGTTTGGGAACTGAGGAGACCAATTGCTGTAATTTTGAAAGTGAAGTGTTTTCCATTCTAGCTTGATATAGGATTTCAGCTGCTCCACAATTCGGAGGCTCCTTTGTGTTATTTCTCATTCCCCAAAAAATATTTCTTATTTTGATTAGTCAGGACAGTTTTCCGCTGTCTCAATCCATCTTCAATGAGATCTTGTTTATATCTGGTTTGTTCTATGCATCGTTGAGTTTTAACTAGCATTTGTGAATGCAGGAAAGTACTGTGTTCACAGACAGTGGTTTTCTGAAGTGTTCTTGAGCCCTTGGAGTGATGACCACTACAGAATCGTGTCTATTTTTTATGCATTTCCACCTGAGGGCTCGAAGGTCATGGCCATCCAGTATTGTTTTTCTCCCTTGCCTCTTGCATAGAGATCTTTTCCGGATTTTCAGAATCTTTTAATGGTATTATGTACTGCAGGTTATTTAATCCCAAAAGTCCAAATTTTCACATTGAGAAAGTTATTCTTAAATTGTTATTCTTATTCTTAATTGCACTATTTTCCCCACACATTATTTCACCGAGTGTTGAACCCCATCCCATCTTCTGAGACTCCCTCTCTGGGATGCACCTTTCATACCCAATCACGTTACTGACTTGCCAATTAAAGGTTTAGCATTACACAACATTTCCTGTCTTTTCTTGCCCCTGTCCCAGCTTTTTCAAAAGGTATTGCTGGCATCAAATGCAAAGTTAATATACATAAAGGTATACTTTATGAATAGATTAGCCTAAAATGTTACTTATGTCAGAAGATATATTAATTTACTATACACTGAAATCATCATATACACATAATTTTTTATTATAGTAAAGGTCTTGCCTCACATGAATTTTGGGACATGGATTCAAGGACATTATTAGAAGGCCTCCTCAAGTAAAGAATAAATTGCAGCTCTTCCCTCCATTGGCTAATTCGGTAATCAACACTTGTTATGCTTGTTAGAGTATGTCTTTCATTAATTTATTGACCCTCCTTGTTCTCTGAACTCCGCATGAGCGCTAGGGTAATGGTCAACTTGACACCAACCACAAGGCTTGACCGTTTCTGCACCGACACTCCCCTCTTGTGGACTTTGGAGGTGGTGGTTTGGCTTATGGTTCATGCACTCTGATCCATCATGGCATGCACATTATGCTACCAATTGCACAGTATTTCCTTTTAGGCTTTTGAATGAAACTGACTTGTATACAGTCACCTACAAAATGATTGCCAAGCATGATGAAGATAAGCAGAAAGGTATGTATTTAATGAACAACATAATCTATATTGTAATTTACAAGTATATGAAACATTCTGGGAGAGGCTATTCCTTAAAATATTTCCAGATCCTTGAGCTCTTTTAGTCTGCACTTATGGGCGGCCCTCTTCTATTAAGAGCGTAGGTTTTATTTTGGATTATATTCTGTAAACTGATTTAAGTGTAATTGTGTAATTGCCTTGCTGGAAGATCCAATAGTGGCAAAGAATCAGCCTCCAGGCAAAACCACATTTTTGGCTTGTATTTATGTCCTTGAACTTGTTGGAGTTGATGCCGGCCCCATTAACTAGGGCCGCAGAGCAAACCCATAATACCAAAGATCCGCCACCATGCTTTACAGTAGATTTAAAGTTGTTTTCATCACAATTATCCTTTTATTGCCAAACCCACTGTTAGTGTGCACATCCAAAAGGCAATGTTCCTTTAGATCTGACCATAGAACTCAGTTGCAATCCAGTGGTGTTTGGAAAACTTAGATTTGTTGGTTCCTTTCAACCAAGATTTATTCTGGCAACACTTCTAAATAGACTATTTGCATTTCCAAGTTTGTTCAACTTTGAACTATGCTCAATATAATTGTCTTTTCCCGCAAAGCATCTTCCTCACTGTGAGTGGGGAAGTACTTTTGTCCTCTATATAGCTGGTTTACCAAAGTTTAACTGTTTTTTAACTTCTTGATCGATACCCTTATAGTGGTACTGTAATTTATCATTTTTTTAGTTTAATATTTTTGACCCATTAGCTGGTTTATGAAGTTCAACAAGCATTTGTCTGTTTCATTTGTTTGTCATTTCCAGTGGTTATAGTTGACAAATGGGATTTTTGTATTACCTAATGTTTATATCCGAGTGAAAAGGGAAGACTGTTTTTGGAGTTTAAATTGTGTCAGTGTTATATATAATCAGATCAGGCATAGCATACATTTTTTGTTTATAACCATAGTTTGTCATTTGTCAAAAGAAGGACCAAGTATTTATCCCACAACAAATAGTATAATAAAACACCATACACTGGACCTCTGAGGTCTCATTGGTAGTACATTAAATTATCACAATTCAATATGTTAATTTATTGGCCTTAAATGCAAACAAAGATGTAAGCTAATGGCAAGAGCAGCCGTGAATATAATGCTTCTGCAATCTGAGAAACAGAAACTCCTTACCAGTTGGATAATTTGTGTTCATCATCCTTGAATATGTCTTCCCTCTGTAGGATTTTGAGAGCATTTTCCAATTAGGCAGATATAAATTGATCATAATAATGCTGCAAGACTGCAACAAGAAAATAATGCCAGTAACATCATTAGTTGTGGCACATCCAGCTATACTTAAAATGTTGCCTGATTCATCCAGGCCTTTATGCACTTTGAAAAAGGAGAGAAGGGCCTTTGTTCTCATAACCAATAAACACTTTTTCACGCTCTTAAGCTCCATCATAGTGTTTGCTCCTGTACTAGGATTATTAATGGATGTTTTCCCTTCTACTAAAAACATGGCTACCCTGCTTTTGTAGATGCTCCACTGCAGACCTGGAGTGTTTGAGCATGCCAGATCTGGGTTTCCATATTATTTTCTATTTAAATTGCTTACATTTTCAAATTTGTTTTGGGATATTGCTTCCTTTTAAAATACCGATGCATCATCGCAGACATTACGTGCATATGTTACCATTTTGGAAAATGTGATTACATTCAGTATGAACATAACAGCAGTGCTATTCTGTCAATATCAACATATCCCAGTGCTATTGCTACTTAATGACTACGTTCAGTCTCAACCTATGACGAGTGATGTTTACAGTCAAAACGCTCAGGGCAGTTAGTAACGTATTCATTTTTCACGTGTCATGGGATATGGGAACAATCACTTGTCAGGCAGAACAAACTCTCCTTCCAATGTCAACTCCACAACTTTCACTAGTTATATTTAAAAATGACAGATAGTTGCAATTCCATTGGATTCGCTGACCGCATATATATTGTGGCGAGCTTGCATGAAAGAATAGAGCAATAGACTGAGACTGGTATTTTATATAATTACTGTGATCCTTACACCACACAATCCCAGGAAAAGTGACACTTTATTACACAATTCAACAAAGAACATGAACCTCGGCCATGTAAGGCTCGGTCACGGTAACCATAGTTTGGATTCTCAAACTGTTCCAGTCACAATACTGCTTTAGGGCTGATATCTGGTTGTCCCATAATCCTTTGCAACAGTGAACAATTAGCACTTGGCCCTGCAGATCGCTACAATATTGTACTTGTAATCATATCTTCATGTAATCATTGTAATGAATGACATCAGGGGCGTTGCTAGGATCACAATACATTCAGGGCTCAGCCCAGCCCTGCCTCCGGTACAGAAGGTACAGGGTTCTGAATGTACATGCTAGAAGAAAATTTACAAGCGCATGCTAGGGGACTATAGGCAAACAATATTATAATGCGGAATTATAGATGAATTGCTGAGGGGCTATTTTTTATTATGATTTGTTTGGGTCAATTTGAGATCAGGGGCTTTTCATAAAAGATTCGGGGCAATAGCCCCGGACACCCAGGCCTAACGACGCCACTGAATGACATGATCTGTTTTTGTCTGCACTGCTGCAACTAATTCCAATGGCCTAGCTAACATCAGTGAAGCTAGCTAAACCTCTCTTGTTAAGCACACAGCGTTAACTAAGTAAATAACTAAGTTAATACAGGAGAAAATTACACCAATCCAACCTTCTCCACAGCAACTCAGGCTGTCAATGCTGAGTCATTTAAATAATAGTTGCTTTTTCCTGACATTCGGAAAACATACATATTATTAGTACATTTGTCACAAGATTCTGTGTTATACTGGCTGCACTACACTACACTGACCACCCACGGACATTTTGGTAAATCAGCTCAAAAGTCAACTTTGACAAAAGATAATTGCTTCTCCTTCACTTCCCTAACAATTGCATTATTAACCCAACCTGATTGAATGTACAGATAGTTGTTCGTACTTTTGTACACTTTCATTTTGGTAGCAGTGTAAGGGGATTGATTCTCCACAACATGGTATGTACACATCCAAAGTTCAGCTCCAACAGGAATGTCACTATTTTTAACGATGTAAATAACGCAATGTACAGTATATACCTTTTGCTGGTCCCCATGAGGCAAAATATAGTTAGCATTGGGGTTTCTTTAAGGTCGATGGCATTTTTGGTCAAGTTTAGGGTTAAGGTTAGGCATTACACCTAGGTAATGTTTAGGCATATATTTTACTTTATTGAGGTTAAGGTTAGCGATAGGGTTAGATTAGGGTTAGGTTAGAGTTAGGGTAAGGGTTAATGTTAGGGTTAGGTTTTGGGTTAAGATTAGTGCAAGGGATCATGCAATTTCTATTTTCTGGTCCATGAGGTTAGCTGTACAAACTTGTACTGTACCTGTTTTTATAGTTATTGTATTAATGTAATTTACGTATGAAGGGAAAACGAACTTTATCGTGCCATGACATGACATAGCTTTGGGAGTGTGAAGTTCGTCTTCAGTCTCATTAGAACAAGCTCAATTATTATAACTATTCCAAGTAGTAAGATACTAGTATTACTGGCTCGTAAAGCTACTAACACGGCCAGTGGCAAAAGCCATACAGTTAATAGATGCTATTTGTGGTGGAAGTAAACTTCATTTGAAATGTTTGTCAGTTTGACACACTGTTTAGTGCTTTCTAGCTAAATATAAAAAATGGCATGATGTTAATTAAAGCATGACAATTTCATGATGAGTATTATGTTCCAGTCGGTACCAATAGTGGCATACTAGTTTACTATACTAAACAGTACGTACTTAATCACCTATGAAGTATGTATCTACTTGCAGTATGTATAGAGTATGCGATCAGAGATTTATCAAACACTTATGTGTTATACATATGTGTCTGCAATGACATCCTTTGTGTCGGAAAGAAAGGTATTGAAAGGTACTGAACAGTATTGTTTGTAACCAACCTGACACAAAATTGGGTAACCACAGATGCTGGCCCACAGCTGTTGTGAACTAGTGTTTCAATTTTAAAAAAGCCAAAAAAGAACTGCAAGCAAAGGAAGCAGTCTTACCACAATAGAGTGTGGTTGATTGCAAGTTTTGTTTTCAAAATATCTTTTGCACTCTATTACTACATATTTGATTGCAAAATCATATATATTTTAATTTGAAAACTTGCTTTTGCCTTTAGAACTGTTTTGATTGAAAAGTAAATGGTTTTGCCCCTGACTACTTGACACACATGTATCTCCATAGAGCTATAGGTTTGCCTTGTTTCGCTAACAGTCTTAACCTCACACCAAGATTGAATATTTCACAAGACACTATTAAGCAATTGTGTTAAACTTACCAATACGTGGAAATTCCAGTGGGGACATGACTATGTAATTTCAATGATATGAATATGACGCAATGAAAGCACCTATCGACAATTATGAACGTTTAATAGTGCGTTTTTAGCTTGAATAAGACTGTGACACCCGTCATTCGCCTCTCAATGGTTTGATCTATTGTCGCCCCCAGCCCGGAGCAGTAGCACCTTGTTCAGGCAGTGTTGCCAACTTAGCGACTTTGTCACTATATCTAACGAGTATTCAGACCCCTCTAGTGTCTCTTTTTTTTATGCGATTAGTGACAAGGATAGCAATCTTTTCTAGTGTTATTAGAGACGTTTGGAGACTGACGTGAAAGAATGATAATGAGACTCACGTGTCATTCTAACTCTTCTCATCGAGCAGTGGGTGCTGCCATGGGCCCCCGGGCCCTTCCACCGTCCCAAAGCACTAACAGACGGCCCAGTCCTCGCGCAGCAGTCCCTCCCAGCTGCAGTCAGAGTAGGAGATGTTCACCCTTTCTTGTCCAGAGACTGCAAATAAATTGTGCATGTAGGAAGCCGCCGCTGGCTGATCCCATCCTGGCTTACATTCAGGGCGGGATGTAAAAGTAAAATGTACTTTGTCTAATATAAATTACTGCACAAAAATAAATCACTGCATTTGACTCCCACTGCCTCAGTCTCTTACCTCGTCTACTGTGTGTGTGTGCATCTCTGTGACAGAAGATCAACGTCAGCTCATCATGTCTCAGTCTAAACTGTACACACAAAAATACAGAAAGGAGTGGGAATCAAACCCTCAATTCAAAGGCTGGTTGAAGCTGTTTATGAGGCCAATTATTCAGACTAGGTGATTACATAATTACGAGACTTAAGGCGACTTTTACGGCAGCCAATAGCTACTTTCCTTAATGAGGAGTTGGCAACACTGCGTTCAGGTACAGTGCATGCATGGGTGGGAGTCTGACTGTATGTCGGTGGCTGACTTTCAGTAAGTTGCTCAAACAAAGGATATGTTATAAATTTCTTTACTTCTAACACTAAATACAATAAAACACATAACCATCACTAGCGTTCATTTTCACTACAATGAATTATAGGTCACACTTTGTTAGCTAGCGGGCTACAATAAAATGAACAATTATTTGCATTTGTTTAAATTCGAGTCAATGAGAGAAGCTTACTGTGCAATGTGTTCCTTAGCTGGTAACGTGATCGTGTTTGTGTCTACCGTCTGATATCACGTAGCTATGGTGAGGTTAGCTATTGTGAGGTTAATCCAGTAAGTTTGTTTTATGTTGGTAGGATTCACACAATAGCTGCATTTTTAGAGCTACAGTAGTGAGACAACCAATGGCGCAAACTATAACAGTATTACAGCACTACTTTTGGTGCCCCCCTCAATTAATGCTCTTGAGAAAATGTAATGTAACTGTCCCCTCCAAAGTTGATATAAAATGTTCGCCCTTGGAGATTACCTCCACCAGAAATGGCATCTATGAACTGAATACCTTGAAAACACTTACTAATATATATTTAACTTACTAATTGGAAAAGTCATAAGAATTGAGGAATTGCTAGCGAGACTGAAGACGAACTTTACACTGCCAAAGCGATTTTGTGGCATTACCGTTTTGTTAATGACATTGATGCAATAACTATATAACTAAAGTATTCAAAATAGGTGACGATAACTTACTTTTTTGTCAAGTGAAACAATGAGAGAATCATGGGAACCCTTACTCTTACTGCCCAAGGTGTTGTGATCTAGCCTGTATTACCTCCAAAATCATGCATGGATGCGTACTTCGAAAATCCACCAGAAATAGTTGCAATATAACAGTAAACAGTTTAATATTAGGCTTACTATAACCTAGCTACTTAAGGCGATAGGCAGTGTAGCTTTGGTCTATCCTGAACAGATCCTAATTACATTACTCAAATGTGGGACATCTGGCTTGGTAGACCGTGTGTTTAACCACTGCGCTTTTTAACAAGAGGTAGCCTAGTCAGTCACTCACTCAGTAAGAGACATTCGCTTTGTTTGGCCGGCTCTGCTTATGCAATTCGGCACAAATTAAACCTGGTGGAATATCACACAACTAATTATGTCAATTGGTAACCAGTCAGTAACATGATTGGTTATTAAAAGATAATTAGAGAGAGGATGGGTCTGTCAGATGTGGGGATGGGGAGGGGTTCATCACTCTGTGAAAGACTGTGTGGGCAAATAGTGTAATTTAAGAATAACTTTTCTCAACGTAAAATTGCAAAAACCTTGGGGATCTGTTCATCTATGGTACACAATATCATTAAAAGATTCATTGAATTTGGAGAAATGTTGATACGCAAGGGGCAAGGGTGAAAACCAATGGCTAGCCGTGATCTTCGGGCCCTCAGGCGGCAATGCATTAAAAATGAACACGATTCTGTAGTGGACATCACTGCATTGGCTCAGGAACACTAAGTTAAAACTCTACCCTGCAAAGAAGAAACCGTACATAACATCCAGAAACGCCATGCCTTCTGTGGGCCCGAGCTCATTTAAGATAGACTGAGGCAAAATGGAAAAGTGTCCTGTGGTCTGACTAATCAAAATGTGAGATTTATTTGGAAATCATGGACCCTGTGTCGTCCGGGCTAAAGATGAGGGACAATCTGCATTGTTATCATTGCAAAAGCCAGGGTCCTTGATGGTATGGGGGTGCATTAGTGCACATGGCATGGGTGACTTCTGTGAAGGCACCATAAATGCTAAACAACATATACAGATTTCAGAGCAACTTATACTGCCATCTTAGATGATGTCTTTTTCAGGGAAGGGCTTGCTTATTTCAGCAAGATCATGTCATGCTAGATTCGGCACGTATCACAACAGCATGGCTCCAAGGTGAAAGATTCTTGGTGCTAAACTGCCATGCCTGCAGTCCAGAAATGTCCCCTACTGACAGAATTTTGCGCATTTTGAAATGACAAATACAGCAAGGTGACCCCGAACTGTTGAGTTGCCATCATATATCAAGCAAGAATGGGACAACACTTTCAAAACTACAGCAATCTCCTCAGTTCCCAAACGCTTTCAGAGTTTTGTTAAAATAAAAGGTGATGCAACATTCCCTTAACCCACATTTTTTTGAAACAGAGTTTTATTCTGTTGTTAACCAGTTTATGTACCACAGCTTATATAAGGGATGGATCCAGGCACTTAAAGGTTGGCAAGAGATCAGTATTGGTTGAATTTAAATTAACTTATGTATTATTTGTATGACAGGAGTCATCTTGCTTTCTACCTAATCAAGTAGTGATGAGTGAATGATCTGATAAATGTCCACCGGTATGACTAAGCTATGTGTGAACTTTTTTCTCATTGGTTATGAACGAGAATAAAGTAAACTACTGAATCTACAGTGTAGTATTACTATTATTAAAACAAGAATAAGTGTTCATTGACTCTGAGGAAGTAACACTGCAAGGGACCACCAGATGGGGTAAGGATATTTTATTCACTTCAGACCAGGTGACTTCAGAAATGTTGAGAAATGCCTACCCATGGCATACAATAATGGTTAAAGGGAAAAAAGTGGTTCAATTAATTGACTGTGCAGTACATTTCCTTGCTAGCTAATTTTACCACTTGCTGATACTGCTAACATTTCAAGTATCCGTTGTAAAAAATGTTAACACACAGCGGCAGTAGGTTTTTACAATTCATATTTATAATAGAATGTTTAAACTTAATTTGATGTTAGCTGTTCAGTAGACATCTCAGTCAAAGGTGCTGTTATTCAGTGATGTATGATCCTCCCTGCAATGTAATGGTTGTTGTAATCTAATCTTTGAAAAGTGCTGGCAGCTATATGTTGAATGTGCAAAAACTCCCACAGATCATCTATGTAATTTCTCTTTGTATTGATGCAAATGGGGTTATTCTGTAAGAGTATACTGTATATTTGGTTATTATTAACTGTGCATGGTTAGCATGATTATGAACTGGGGCACACATAGCAAGACTGAAAGAGTGACAAGACCTGTGAGGGTGACCTCACAGAGGGGTTAGTTAGCTATATTAGAGACAATGTCTAAGAAACATTGGTTTTGAACTTCATTTCTTGTTGGGGTCCAGAGAAATTGGTTCTTTTTTTCCCTATTCCTTCATCCTAAACCTCACCCTAATCTTAATGTAACCTCAACAACCTAACCTTTGTGTCGCAACCTAACACCCAGATTCTAGACTGAAAACTAAAATGAACCGGGCCTTTGCTTTACTGGCCCCAAGACTCTGGAACAGCCAACGCAGAATGTCAGAGATGCAATGTCAGTGCAAACTTTTAAATCTTACCTAAAAGCTAATTATTATAAGATGGCTTTTACCAATATTTCTTCATTGTGATTTTATACTTTGTTTTATCTTTTTTTTAACTTACTTTATTTTTTTTAATAATACATTTTAAATGTGTGTAAAGCACTTTGTGTTATAGTACTAGAAAAGCACTATACAAATAAAGTTATTATTGTTATTATTCAGCAAGACAATGTCGGTTTCAAATATCTTTATACCAGCTACTTCCAATGTAGTATTTTAATTTGTTGTCTTCCCTCGCAATTTCATGTGTAATTCAGTTACATCCTTTTCACAATCCCTAGAGTTTGGGAGATTTGAGGATGGGGACATTTAGCCTTTAAAACACAATGTTACAATGTTTCTCTCCTTTCCAAATAGCTCACAGAACCAGAAGGTTAACATGCACCAAGTTAGCTTGCAGACGCAACCCTCCTTAGGTTGATGGACTGCACAGGGTGATGTACTACCAGTTGTGCCTCTTGGCCAGCTGAGAGCTTTTTCTTTATATTTAACTAATATTTGTCAGTGATCCAACATGCGTGTTTTATGTGACAACACTTAATTTTTATGGATGATCATGGGAAGGCTACAGACTGTTGAAGAATTGAAGGAAAAACCAACTTAGCATCTCAGTAAGGTGCCACCATGAGCTGCCAGAACAGCTTCAATGGGCCTTGGCATATTTTCTATGAGTGCACCACAACCCTACTGAAATACCCCTCTGTCTTCGCTTGCACAGTATGTTTATACTTGCCAGGGAGCATGATTGGATGATACTTCCTTAATTGTACCATGCAGTGCACCTGTATAGACATATCTGCATTCAGTATGTTCTTCCACTCAACCGAAATTGTGTAAACTGGATGTCAGCAACCAGGAAATGATCGATAGATGACTACCATTTCACCATTACTTCAAAATGCCCCTTTAATGCAAGTACACATAATTACCACTCATATGATGTAGCTGTCCTTCTAAGACAATTGACCAATGCCCCTTTAATGCAAGTACACATAATTACCACTAATATGATGTAGCTGTCCTTCCAAGACTATTGACCAATGCTGTCAGTTAATCATTCTGTTGAATCCCCCCAAAAAACTCACAAAATCTTCTTAACTCATGAAGTGATTGTCCTTGAATGTGCTGAATGTAAAATAAGGGACCTGACAGAAAAAGATTGGGAGCCGCTGTTTTGGTATACTTGAAATATATTATTGGAAATATCATTATTAATATTATAATACTATTCAGTGTGCTAAAGTACAGCTTAAGTGGTTCCAAACTGGCTCTAGAAAGAATATTGGTGGTTTCGAACCTCTTCCTTGATGGAGCCCAATGTGCCCCTGGGAACATCTGAAATTTTTGCTAAATATTTGTTTATATTTTTTCCAGATTAATGCCCAGACACAATTCTCTCTTGGATGTCTATATTGAGTTCTTTTGGTCTTCTTGGCTTGTTTTTTGTTGTTGGACCTTAAAGAGACCACTCATCATTTTTCTTAAGTCAGCATCTCTATATGGTTGGCAGCCATTCCATTCCAGTGTCTGTTAAATTCCAACACAGGCACACCTCATTTTACTTAATGACGTGCTGACTAGGCGATTAGCTGAACCAAATTTAACTAAGGAAAGTATCACTACTATAATCACTATCCTCTTGCAATAAGACCAGCTCGATGGCAAAAACTGTGCAAGTAGTACATCAAAGGTAATTTGAATAAAAAATTACTATTCAGCATGACAAAGGAGTTTAAATGAAAAGCTTTGAGTGAGGAAAAGAAGGGTTCAATTCTGGCTTTACTGGCAGAGGGATACAGTGAGCATCAGGTTGTTTCCATCCTGAAAATGTCAAAGATGGTGGTTCATAAGAACAAGGTCAAGCAACAGACATTGGGGACAACAAAGCTACAGACTGGCAGAGGGCAAAAACAACTGTCCACTGAATGAGATGACCGTCAACTCATTTGAATGTCACTCAACAACCATACGATGACATCAAGTGACCTACAAAAAGAATGGTAAACAGCAGCTAGTGTGAAGTGCACAACGAGGATGGTTCGAAGCATGCTGAAGTATCTTCAACACTGTTTCCAATAAAGTTGCAATGATATATAAATCATTTATCCATGTATTTAATTGAAAATAGTACAAAGACAATATCAAATATTGAAACTCAGAACTGTCTTTGTTTTTGGAAAAAAACATGCCCATTTTGAATTCCATGCCAGCAAAATGTTTCAAAGAATTTGGGACAGAGGCATGTTTTCCACTGTGTTGCATCAGTTCACGTATTATTTAATGCTTAAGACTTAGGAAATGTGAATTCAATACATTTCCTTGAGTCAATAGGTATTGATTTTTATTCACATTCCCTTCTAAGGCCTTCTGCACAGCTTGTAAGCATCAGAATGCACGTCTGTGTTCTTGAGAGTTGTAGCATTTGTGAATTAATCACATTTTGTGACAAAATTCATAAGAATAGTCAAGAATCAACATGCCAAAAAGGGGTTAGAAACCAATCTATACCACACAAATAGCACTTAATTGTCATTAAACAACAGATGTTTGCAAGGTGTGTGTGGGTGTGTGTGTGTGTGTGTGTGTGTGTGTGCGTGCGTGCGTGCGTGCGTGCGTGCGTGTGTGGATTGAGTCTGCATGCTAAATAGATGCAGATAGCTAGGTAAATATTATCTGATAAGTATTTGTCAGTCTAAAGTCTTCTGGTTGGAGGCTTTACAGAGTTCTGTTAGTTACATACTTGAGGCATTGATACCACATGCCATGCTTGCATTTCCATAATGTAGAGAACAGCCTAAGATTGCGGTAATTTACAATTTTTAGGGCTTTCCTCTAGAACATCCTGGTGTAAAAGTCCTGAATGGCAGGGAGGTAGGCCACAATGATGAACTCAGATCCTACCAGTACTACAGAACCAACCCTTTCCCTCATGATCGCCACTGCCTTTCCCTGTAGTTCATGATCATCTCCTTTGTCTTGCTGACGATGAGAAATAAACCGTTTTCCAGGCACCAGATTGCCACTTCTGACTTTTTTCTTATAGGCTGCCACATCAAATCTACCACTTTCAAGGAAACAACCATGTTAAATGTGTGTGCGGCTGATTTGTTGTTGTCTAATTGTTGTCCTCACTACCTAGAAAAGGGCCTGTCAGGAAGTCCAAGGCTTTATTCGTAAAGGCAGGTATTCAGTCCCGGAGCCATGAGCTTGGGGATGAGCTCAGAGGTTCTATAGTATTTATGCAAACCTGTAGTCGGGAGACTGAACATGTATGAAATTTACAATATATGCTGTCGGCTTTTCATGGTGGCTTCACCTGCTAGGAGGCCTTAGGATTCCAAACTTGCAATCTGGTTGCAATCTGCTGAGAGCCAAGTCCATAAGAAGCTAACAATGGGTCCATGGGATTTTATTGTTGAAAGGTACAAATCAAGAGCGGGAAACAAAACAACTTCAAAGGTCTTACATGTATCATATTACACTGTAAAGACTGTAATTCAGAAATGGAGGCAAGATGGCACCACCAGGACTTCCCTCCTTAACTGATTAAGTGTAGGCGAAATGTCAAAAGACATTCCTGAGGACAAGGCAAGGAGAAAGCTCATCAGGGAGGCTACCAAGAGGCCAACAACAACCTTAACGTACTGCATGTAATTCTCACATGGACTGCGCACCCCTGTGCTGTACAACCATCGTGCATATTCTCAAGTTTGAGCTGTGGGGTAGGGTGGCAAGAGACATTCCTCACAAAAAGAACATACAAGTGCTTATTCAAATTTAACCACACATTATTTTACTATTGCCTTTGCCTACTGTGTCAGTAAGATGTCGCTATAGACACTTTCAGTTGTATTGAAAACATCTGGTATGACCTATAATGGTTACAATAGTTATTTTTAGCTAGTTTAGCTTAATATATTGGTTTTAACATAAATCTAACAAAAAAATATTTTAAGACAAAGGGTATCTTGTTCCTGGTCTCCTTTATGTCAATACAAAAATCTAAATATAAGAGATTACCTGAGAATCATTTTATAGATTTTTAGGTTATTATTTGCATAATGAGATTGTAAGAAAATGTGCCAGGGGAGGAGCGCAGAAGCTTATATCATGATAATGAAAAGGTCTGTGTTTTTCAAACAGACTGGTGGGCTGTCAGTCAATGCCTGCTGGTCTGTGGCATAATCCTGATGAAAAATACCAACTGAAGCTTCCTGTAAAGAGACAGAGTTACAAAAATAACCACCCATGTCTGCTATATAGCTGTTGCTGTATAGAGTGCTTTCAATTTCTCTCTTCCAAATTTGACTTCAGCTCATAAATGGTTTGGGCTATAAGCTGTAATGAATAAAATAATTTTGGGGTCTTGTGTTCTTTATACAGCACCCACAAGCTTTCTCTGTGATGTGTTTCTGGTCTCTGCTATTGTGAAAATAGCAATGCAGATTTTTTGGAATACAAGCAATGACTCGGTATCTCTATTCCTGTGTTGACTAGAAATAGAATGAATCAAGTGCATCCAACTTATAAAGTGAACCTGTCTAATCTGTTAACAGTAACACGTCAACCTACTAGCCCAGAAACCCCTATTACATCTATTAATTATGCTTTACGTAATATCAGATCTCTCGCCAAAGAAATCACTCTTGGTAAATGACATTATAATATTCTACAACCTAGGTTATTGGTTGTAGGATATTGCTTACTGTTCTTAATGAGGCAGCACCTGAAAAATGTGGTTATTTGAAAATGTGTTTCTATTCAAAGATACATTCTAATGCAAAGAAAGCACACTTAGTAATTTTAATTATTTTGAATACCTCTGTTTTACATCGAAGGATGCCCCAAACATTTTCTTTTTAACCAGACCCCCACAATATTCTGCAAATTTTATTGATGATTTTGCTGAACTACTCTCTGTTATATCAGTTGATTATGTTTATTATTACCGGGGTTTTAACATCCACATAGATAATAATACAGACAATAATGCCAAATACCTTTTTGCGCTACTTGACACTTCTGATCTCACTCAACATGTGAAAGAGCGTACACACACTCGAGGCCACATGCTAGATCTGGTTTTCTCTAAAGGTCTCGCTATTTCCTCTGTCATGGTTAAAGACTTGGCCCTGTCTGATCATTTCTGTGTCTTTTCTTAATCACTGATCTCCCCGAATGTTCAAGTATGTTTCTGTTAAGAAAAGGTACATTAATGAAAGTACCAACACTTAGTTTATGGAAGCCATGCCTATATCCAACAAAAAGTGCTGAGTCTGTTGATGTACTCTTGGATCATTTTAATGCCAAAGTATTGAATGTCATGGATCGTGTCACACCGTTGAAGGTAAAGAAACCAATAAGCAAACAGAAAACACCATGGGGAACCACCATGATGGTAAGCACCCTGAAAAGAGTATGTACAAAAGCGGAATGTAAGTTCAGGAAAACTAAACTTCAAATCCACTGACATCTAAAACAAAGCCTTGGTAGCTTCAACAGTGAGTTACACAGGGCTAGACAACAACATTTATCGGGAACGATCAACAAGAATATAAACAATACCCACACTCAATATGTCATGGTCGACAAGCGTACAACCCCCCTAAAGCAGAGAGCATCAGAACTTGTGTCCACTGTGAAATTCAATGAATTTGCGTGTGTCTTTAGTGAAAAAATTATAATTATTAGATGGACCATCAAAACTACACATTCTAATACGGACACTGTACCATCACTATGACCACCAAGACATAACTTGGTTAATATGCTGCAATTTACTACAATTTTTATCCAAAATCCCTAGAAGAAACCGTTTGACTCTTGAAGCTTCCACATGTTTTCTCGACACACTGCCATCAAACCTACAGCAAATTTTTAATAGCTCTCTGCAATCAGGCATTTTCCCAATGTCTCTAAAAACAGCTGCCGTTAAGCCCATAAGAGAACACTGGATGCATCTATACTGAACAACTATAGACATGTATCAAATCTTCCTTTTATAGCGAAGATCATTGAGAAGGTTGTCTTCAATCAACTCAGCAATTTTGTGAACTCAAGCAGACGAATTTCATTCAGGCTTCTGACCTCACCACAGTACTGAAACTGCCCTAATGAACGTTTTAAATGATATACAGCTGAATACTGATGAAGATAAAATAACAGTTCTGGTTCTATTAGATCTTCGTGCAGCATTTGACACTGTAGATCACAGAACCCTTCTAGATAGGCTGGAAAATTAGTTAGGACTTTCTGTGACAGTCCTTAATTTGTTCAGATCTTATCTAGATGGCCGGAATTACTTTGTAAACATTGGTAATCATGAATCTGACAGGGTGGCTATGACATGTGGAGTGCCCCAGGGATTAGTTCACAAACTGCTTCTGTTCAGTCTGTAAATGCTACCGCTGTATCACAGCAAAAATAAAAGAACTAGTATTAGTAAAGAGCTGGATTCTCAGGCACTAAAATCCAGTGACCAAGTGTGTAATCTTGATCACCATTCTATCATCTTAAAAATACAGCCAGAATCAAGGGCTTGGTATCTGAAAAAGCCCAATATAAGCTTATCCATGCTGTTATCTATAGTAGTGTCGATTACTGTAATGGCCTCTTAACTGGACTCCCTAAAAAGACTATAAAACAGCTGCAGCTCATTCAGAATGCTACTGCTAGAATGTTAACCAGGACCAAGAGAACAGAGGACATCACTATTGTTCTTAAGTCTTTCTACTGGCTTCCAGTCAGTTACATAACAGATTTTAAAGTGATGCTTTTAGTTAATAAATCACTGAATTGTTTAGGCCCCAAATACATTTCTGATAAGTTTGAGTAATTTCAACCGAGCAGGGCTCTTAGATCCATGAACACAGGTCAACAAGAGCCCAGAGTCCAAATTAAACATGATCAAGCTGTGTTTGGCAATTATGCTCTACACGACTGGAATAAACTACCAGGAGATATTAGACATGGTCCAAACATATACATTTTTTATCCATTATTAAAAATAATTATCTTTTCACATGCCTATGACTGAACATTTAAACTTGACCGCACTATTTAGTATTACAGCTTTTTAACTTCCTATCTTTTTATCCTGTTTTTATTATATTTCTATTTTATTAGTTTATGTTTTATTATTAAGATGTTGTTTTGATGTTTTCATTTGAGTATTTGTTTTTATGCTATTGTTTTTTTATTTATTTGTTAACTGCTTCTATGTATGAATTGTGCTATATAAATTAACAGGCTTGCTTGCTTGGTAGGACGCTTAAAGGGGACTGTGGAATCATCTCAATTTAAAGCAATGTCTGTCTTTTCTGAGGACATTTATTACTAGATGATCTTCCCTGACATGAAGTTCCCAATACCATTTTGTTGCATGGCAGACACTACACATTATAAAGCAAAACCCTTCAGATATATTGTTTATTATGAATTTGTTTTCCGTAGCCCCAACGTGTCCTAAAACAGATAATTATGTTTTAAAATTGAGAATCATAATTCGCTAGTTAATTGTATAAGCGTTAATATTAGCTAGATTTGTATTATAAGAAATTGTCATAAAACATGTTTTAAGAACAAAAAAGGTGATCAATATTTTTACGCACGCGGTCCCCAGAAAAAGACCATCATTTGCCAGTCCCTGGCACAAAAAAAAGTTTATATACGCTGGTATAGGCTGGCTCGTGCTGCATCCTTGCAGTCCCTGCTGTAGACTTTAGCCTGGATTGGGAGACATTCCTTGCCAGAACAGCCGTGCTAGCCGGGGAGGGGCGGGACAGGACAGAGGGCTACCTAACAATCGGAAAGTAGGAGCCTGGGGTACCCTACTACCAGACTTCCTTTCTTTGGCTATTTAGATCGTTTAAACTCGACTAAGCTGAATGGGTCAAGCCTGCTGTGCATCCTTTAAATGTGCTTTTTAGCTCGCCATTAATAGCACGTCTTATTTTCTAGTTAAAGGAAGTGAAGAAAAAGGAGCGAAAATCCGAGTGAAGAGAATTGAGCTTGTGTCATATACTGTAAAGTAAACAAGGACAAACTGCATGTGTAACTGTTTAAGGGAGACTCACGGAAAGATAGAACAGATGGACATGACGACTGAGAAAGAATCGACACCAGACAACATAATAGCAGGTAAAATGCTTTTTTGTTACCCTCTTGTGTTTCTGAAGTAGGCTATCCTGCAAAAAGCCCTCTAAGCTATTATTGGAAGCTCAAGCTACTCGGTAGGTGCGCTCATTATATCCGTGCGCATTACAGCTTTTTGAGATCACACCAGGAAGATTCCTTTTCCCTTTTCACGGTTGATGTGACTCGTCCTTGTACGTGATCGCTTTGGTGTAGAGATATGCGCTGTCGTAATATCTAGATTTGACATGAAAATTCATACTTTGGCCAATAAACTACAAGGTTAACAGCACTATGGTTATTATTATTATTATTAGCGTAGCCTATAAGCTAGTGTCGTGGCCATGCGGCTTTAACGGGTTCAGTTCTGCCGCAATGTGAGGGGGTTTAGGCTACCTCTAAGAACTCACCTTGACAGCCACACATACATTTTACTAAGCAGTGTAATTGCACTGCAGTCCATGAAAATGGGTATCAGTCTCGTTCACGCACATAGGCCTGCTATTACGCCCTTTTTATTTCGCGGAAAAGGTATAAACGCGCGCTTAGTTTGATCCTTTTATAGCGGTGCAGTTTGGTCACATGGTCAGTCCCACGGGAGGTCTGACTCAATGCAGCAAAAGTCTGCGTGCCCTACCGTCATTGCAGGTAAAGCAGCAATCTGGTAACGTTTGAGCAATCCGTATATAATTTGACCGCTCTAATTGGTAGCAGCTATTTGAATTGTTGTTGTTTTATACGGAATGGGCGTAGGCCAACGCGCAATCAGTTCAGACCTAGATGAAGTGGATTTTTGTTGTTATAAATCTTATTTTCTTTTATTTGCATTAAAAGCTTCACAGATTAATCGCCATAAGAAGGCATGTAGATTGTTTTGGGACATATTTGAAATCCGAATAGATTTCAAATGGCTGTAACTGCGCGCTGTTGTGTTGTGGTATAAGTTCAGTGTCCCACTTGTGATGCCCCGCTGAAAAGTCAAAGCTGAACATATGAGTCCCTGTCTGTATTAAGTCTGTCATCTCCTAATTAGCACACTTCATCCCAGGATGTTGCGCAAGCATGTGATTTGTTGACAACCAGTTGTGAATACGCTATGGTGTTGTCTCGTCACAATGAACTTGAGGCTTGACCATTTGCCTTTTCCACCTTTCGGGTTGGGTTTTGTGACAGTTTATCGGCCTAAAGTCAGTTTGCGCATATGTCACAATATTCTCTTGTTTTTGAACAGCCAGCAGACAAACGTTTTGCCTTTGGATGCAATCCCAATGCATGCTCGTCTTTCACGTTCCCACGGCGACACGCTGAGGTTTCAGATAAAGAGACCTTTGTTCATTTTTGGGGCAGTCATGATGCGCCCACATAACGGCTCGATTTTGAGTACTTTCTCAGAGGACTGATGTCACAGAATGACGTTGAAGCAGCTTGTTTATGCTTTTGACATCATCAGGGTAAAATTATACGGTAATAATATCATCACACGTTCTTGTTTTTAAGCGTCAGAGCTGATAAGCAATGTGTTTTAGATACGTTTTTACAGTGATCGATCTATGTTTATATTCATGATCAGAAATAATTCACTGGATTTTAATTGTTGCTTGAGAAACCATAAACAGATTGCGTTTTTATTGATGGCTGCTATTTTCCATAGTGCCTGCCTGTACTGGCAGACATATTTCCTTAAGACATACCCACTGTATGATCCTAAAAACCTGGATGCTCTTGTTTACAGAGGACAATGAAAAGCAGAGCCTATTAAGCCACATCACTGTTGGACATTACCATGGTGACACTTAGACTTCATTCTTTTGCCACATTTACTGGCTTTGTTTAACAGTACCGAAGAGAACAACCACAGACCAGGCATAGTGCTAGAATTTGTTCAAAGGGCATTTCGTGAAAGGAGAGCACTTTTACGCAGGGCACTTGTGCTTGTGAAGACAGGTACATTTATCTGTAAAACAAATGTATTTTAAATCTAGCATGAATGCCATCAGTCATGATGTTTTCATCTGATTCTCAAGTAAATTACATATCTCAATCAAATTGAAAACTAGTTTACCTTTGCACATTCATCCCAAACAGGTTCAGCATCCAAGCAGCGCACACACACTTCAATTCACCAGTGTCTGAAACTCTGGAGAAAGTGCCTGAGCAAGCCAAACATTGCCTATGTGTCTAAGTAAATATTACTAATGTTTCAAATTCAGTGTCACCAAATATACTCTTTTTGTCTATACTTTCTTTAGCCAATGAGCATCAGATACATGGGCTGCTATGATGACAAATGGGTCAATGTGTGGTGTTTCGCTCATTTGATGCTCAATCTGAAAATGATGATTCTTTCTGTCAGCAGATATCTCTGTCAAATCAATTATTAATAGTATAGCATTTGGACAGGCAAGGTGCTGCTAACCCCACTCCCCAATGGCCAGCATCGTGCACAGACCTTTTGAGGGGCATGTGCTGAAATGAAATAAACGTGAGGAGTTGTCGGCTCCACGGAGACACGTTGTGTCGCAGTGCGTGATGCGTGCCACAAATGACGGACGACGCATGGCTGTTGGGGTGCGTGACACGCGTCCCGGAAACAAACGGGTGCATGCAAACTGGAAAGGGCACTTTATTACAAAGGGGCATGTGCTCTGCACAGGTTGAGCCTTACCTGTGTACGTGCCTGGCCATGGCTCTGGGCCTAGACTAGACATTTGTTCCACTTCTCATCCAGTACGTGGGAGATGCCGCTCTGATGTTATATTTTGTGCCTGCTACTTTAGGTTACCCTACCCCTGACTTTGTCATATGGTCGGTGGGCATGTGTTCTAAATGCACTTCAGTGAGCTGCTGCATTGAATTTTTGGCTGATGCAATGGGGAGGTGGCCTAATCTCTCCCTCCTAGTCGACTGGTTGTCTTGAGCCCTCCTGATAAAGAGCAAGGGGGGGCGGGGTGTGGCTGGTCCTGTATCAGCATGGCCGGCTACTTAGTCTGCACAACACGCACCCATCATCATTGGTAATGGGTGACAGCGACCTCACTGTGACCAGCACAGCCACTGCAGAGTCATTCCATTTCTGCTTTGTAGCAAGACAGGACAATGGAGGCTCCATCCAATCCAGGGTGTGGTCACAGTCAGAGGGGGAGCTCATGTTTCTGTAGTAATCTTGTCTTTTTTCAGTTTGATTAGTGTACAGTGTTTGACAAATATTAGGCACTGTAACAGTGACAAGGTAAATGGGAGAATGTGGCAAATGAACATTGGTCTTGCGCTCAGCTGATGACTTCAGATATATTTACCATTTCCCATCTTGAGAGTTGATTATCAGCTGTGCTTGACGCTTCAGATACATATTACTAAGTGTGCTGCGACAAATCTTAGAGGTGACAAATACAATCCAAACCCTCTGATTGGGCATGTAGACACACCCGCAACCGATGATCTGTTACTAATGATCATTACTGACATCTTATTATCTTCTCTCGCTATGCACATTTTTATGTTGTTCACTTTTACTCTGCACTACACATGATTCCACCAAATGAAATTGGGGAGTTGACTACTCATGATTCCTCCAAATGAATGTGGGGAGTAGACTACACATGATTCCTCTGAAATAATTTAGGGAGTGGACTACACTTGATTCCTCCGAATTTATTTAGGGAGTAGACTACACATGATTCCTCCGAATTAATTTAGGGAGTAGACTACACATGATTCCTCCAAATGAATTTGGGGAGTAGACTACACATGATTCCTCCGAAAGAATTTAGGGAGTGGACTACACATGATTCCTCCGAATTAATTTAGGGAGTAGACTACACATGGTTTGGTGTTGTGGTGGAAGTTCAGTGTCCCACTTGTGATGCCCCGCTGAAAAGTCAAAGCTGAACATATGAGCCCCTGTCTGTATTAAGTCTGTCATCTTCTAATTAGCACACTTCATCCCAGGATGTTGCGCAAGCATGTGATTTGTTGACAACCAGTTGTGAATACGCTATGGTGTTGTCTCGTCACAATGAACTTGAGGCTTGACCATTTGCCTTTTCCACCTTTCGGGTTGGGTTTTGTGACAGTTTATCGGCCTAAAGTCAGTTTTGTGATGTTGTTTTAAGGCTTGGTCAAGTAGCCTTGGGGAGTTTCTCAGGAAAGTGTGTCATGTTATTTAGGGACGTTGGCATGCAAAAATTAAGATCTTCACCTTTTCATGCGAGAAGAAAATCTCTGACGCATATCTGACCACAAGTTTCGTACAAGTCTTGTTTAATAGATATAACGTAGTGTAAAAACGACTTTAGTTTAACACCGGCGTTTAGTTTAATAGCTTGTTACAACAAGTTTTTAACTATAAGTAAAATCATAGACACATTAGTAATCTATTATATTATCTATTTCAAATTAGTTGATTTAATGGTCACACATTGTCTCATCAATGCTGTACCTTTCTGAAGGCTCAGTAATAAGCCCCACTGCAACTATTACATAAAAGGTTATATTATTAAATAATTTATTTGGGGATTTAGCTTTGATCCATTTGCTGTTGGCCTATCCACTCAGATGAGAAACGCCACACGGCTGAATTTATTTCCTTCCTTTACTTACTTCTCTAGAGTCTGCACTATATTCTGAAAATGTATGAGATTCAATGTTAGCCCTGTTGCTAAGGCTAGTTTTCCTCTGGTCTGCTTAACTTAAAGTGGACTTCATCAGTGGTTTACTTTTCATATTTGTCCAGCTGTAAGAGTATTTACACAGACTCCATCACATATGACTACAACCTCCTCAACTTCAATTAGCGGAGAGAACAGTTGTAGGGTATTTTTAAAGGCCAGGGTCAACATGGCACATTCCATGCATGCAAGGAACTAATCCTGAGTGTCAATTAAAGAAGTGTGCAAGTAATTAGGTCTGGTCAGACACTGAAATGCCTTAAAGATTACTTTTACCCTGAGATTGCATTGTAAGAATCACTACTTGATCATTCTGTTCACATATCAACTGGGTGACCATAGGTAAACATTGACCATTGATTTAGATTGGATAGTGTACAATACAAACAATACCTCAGTGTGGGTCACACCATGAGCTGTCAAAAATGAATTGCACCGTAGATATCCTGTCATGCCATGTCATTCCACTCACTTGTCAGTTAGCAACATAGCTAACATTTTTGGTTCTCATGGCAACCAATACATTCTTGCTGAGAGTTTGGCTGGGCGTTTTACAGCACATCACCACTGATGTCACGACTCCAGTGCAGCTGGAGCTACAGCAGTGATAAAGCTGTGTCCATATTAAACATGTACAGTGTATACCCTTGAGCTGCAGAAGCTAGGCTATGCTTGTTGATTTACTTGCACTCCATCTGTGAAATGCATGGAGGCGTCGGAGGATTGGTGGCTGCAGTCAGAGCTGATTTAAGGCTTCTGCCATTAGTTTCTCTGCTTGAGTTCAACCCAATGACTGGGGGTGACTGAGAAAGAATGGTAACCAGGCAGAAAGTTGTGCTTAATAATAAGATTAAAAAGATCCAACCGCCACTCCAAGACAAGACACAGACAAGAAGGGCCCCCAGAACACATGGATTTCTTCTCAACAATTAGATGTGTTGGACTTATGTTAAAATGATTCTGGTAGGATGCCTCTTTTTTATCGCCTAGATGTGAATAACTTAAATAGCTAGCCATTCTGTGTGTCAATTTTGGGGACTTTACTGTCCCGGAACTGTAGATGAGAAAATAAGAGCAAACCAGCTGCTAGACATTAGCCCTCTTTTGAATTACACATGAGGCCTTTCTTGAGACTACTGCAAACACTGTGTGTGAGGTGCTCTCCTTAATTTAATAAAATGTACTCTACAGCTAGCTGTACTCATTGTATTTTCTCAACTCTACTCTTTGTAATCGCAACAGTTCAGTGTTAGAAACAAAAGTCTACAGCGGAAGCTCACGCCTGGTTGATGTCCATTAAAGCCTGATTGGTTTCAAATGTTTTTGCCGGACTCTAGGAATGTAAACTAAGAATGTGTTACTACTTGCTGGTTTGTATCACATTTCTCCCATCCTCATGAAGTCAGAAACATAAGGATGGGGGGGTCCAGAAACATGTTGAATAGTAAAATGTATAAAAATACAGATTGCAAAAGTCTTAAGAGTTAATATCTTGAGCATGATCATGTAAATTATTGCCAAAGCTATACTTATGCTAGCGGATGCCTTTGAATGTTTATGTGTCTGCAATATTTACACAATGGGAAGCTATTTTTGTCATTCAGGATCTCTAGAGAGAGAGAAAGCCATTGTTCTTTGGCGAGGTTTAGTAATTTCCTCAGTATGACCTAACTGCTCTGCCCTGGTAGGAAACAAGGCTTTCAAAAGCCTCGCCACCCTTGTTTGACAATCCCCTCAATTTATATTTGGACAATGAAGCTGTTTTGAATTTAATTGTTTTCCTCTGTGTTTCAGCCTTTTATATGTGGAATGAAATATCATATTAAGGGGCAGTGGCATTGTCAGTCCGAGCCGTCCGGGGCTATAGGCCTGGATCTTACATGAATAGCTCCAGATTTCAAATTGACCCCAAAAAATGATAAATAATTGTTCCTGATCTAGCATCTATAAATCTGATTGTGCATTGAGACAATGTAAACACGTAGGCTGCTAGCATGTACATAGAAATTTTCCTCCAGCATGTACACTCAAAAACCTTCTTTTTTCTGGCCCCGAATTTATTGTGATCCTAGCAACTCCAGCAAACAGTAAGTTGAATATGTTTCGCAAATAGTAATAGGTATTGTTGCTGAGTCAGTAAATGGCTACTGTAGCTGACATGAGATTTTACAAAGCAGCTGCCTCCTACGATGACTCCCGTCAGCAACTGACAATTGTGATCAGAAGGATCTATAAATAAAGCTCAATAAAACATGCTGACTCACAGAATAGTATGTAAAAACAGTCTCTTAGATTTTGAGGCAGTTTTAAATGTTATAAATCTAGTCAAGCATTTTGTTAAGAGACAATCTAGCTAGCTTTGGCTGACACTAGGGAACTGTCCCCATTCTGTAGGAGCTTGTGTTCATTGGAGAGGGACTACCCAGAGGGCACTAACATATTCAAATGACTAAATGTACATAAACATTGAGCTAGCCTTGAGTGATAGACACATCTCTGTATGTTTATTTGGTAACTGACTACCCTGTTCCTAACTTTTTGGTTATTTACAGATCATAGGTGATGCTTGCGTACTGTTTTTGCTAGTGTCTTAGTGGGCAGTTAAAATCACAAGTTGTGTAGCTGCTGTGCCATTTACTATAAAGCCTCAGCCAGCTTTTGTGTCAAATTGCTGCGCTTTTTTTCTTAAAGACTGATCTGGAAAAAGGTATTTTTTTACATCTAGTCCAGCAGCAAGCCCATTCGTCTGCAGATAATGTAGAGAAGAAGGCCTGAGCTATGAATAGTGTCTGAAATTAAGCTTGGGTCTGTGTGGCTGTGGATAGAGGGGCTTTCTCCACCATTTGAACAGTCGTTTTATGGCCACATGGCTACGGTGAAAACGTTTCGTACGGTGGGAACAGGAACATCACAGTTTCTGGCGATGGACTTGTAACCTTGAGATTGTCAATCCTTGGCTACAGGCTTGTACATGACCTTCAGACAGAATCTCTCTTCATGCTTATTGCAGTATACTACAGAGCCCTGGAGGTGACATTGAAGATTTTTTTTAATTAAATGCTCTCGTTTTTTATAACATGCTCTCGTTTTTTAAACGTGCTCTCGTTTTCTTTGGAAAACAAGAGCACGTTTAAAAAAACGAGAGCACGTTTGATATTTTTACAGATCATTCAATGTCACCTCCAGGGCTCCATAGTATACACAGTGATGCAAAACAGGAACATTCTTAATTTTCTGTATTCAAACTGGTTGAATTTGTGATTTTCTTCTAAATGCTGCCAGTTATATTGTCCAGTCCATTTTAGGTTTGCTTCAGGGAATGCGCTAAGACAGGGTGATCATTCCTGTGCAACCCTAGTTGTGTCTAACCTGGCTTAGCTTTTTGTCCAGTTTGTTATTAATCAGGTGTGCAAAATTAGTGTTGGAGTACAAACCAACAGGATGGTAGATGTCCAGGACCAGGATTTGGCACCCCTGCAAACCAAAGAAATTCTTATGTGAATACCAAAATATCTTTGAAGTTCAACAACAATTTCTAGACAAACTAATGGATTATCGTTCATCATGTTCTGTAGTCCAGTAAAGGTGATGCATTTGCAGAAGATCTTATGACCTACCGGTACATGTGAGCGACAGGAGACATGGATCTATTGACTGAGACTGTTACTTTCATATCAGCACCTTAGTACTTCCAGCTACAGTCAGATGCAGTCAGATATGATCCTGCACACAGGATTTAACTTGTACTTAGAAATCAATACATGTACCTACTTTAAATGTGTAAATTATGTGACTTAATGTATCATTTTAAACAACTTGCTTTTCTCTACCTCTCTCTCGGTCTGTCTAAGCTGGTCAACTCTGTTTTTCATATTGAGAAAGACAATACATCTAACGCCCTTAAGTGAGACAACATTAATTAGTCCTGTAAGTTGCTCTGGATAAGATTTTCTGCTCAATAAATATAATTATGACTGTAAGTATGCTACATAATATTTATAACCTCTGTAGCATCGTTCCACACTCCTGCCTTATTTGTAACTGCTGTACAATACATTACCATCCTCTGTGGAGAAGTATCATCGTTTTACCACAACAGGGATTCGCTTTGCCGGCTCTAGCAGACTTTTCTCTGATTGAATATATAAAAAGCATGTGAAATGATTGGCTGGTAAATAATTATATAATGCATGATAAGATGCATTCCCAATGATACATTACCAAATTATGACAGCACATCCGGGCCTTGTCTCCTCCCGACCGTTTTCCCCCAGTTTTATTTCTCCCTACATTTCCCTGCTGCAAACCTTGTACTGAGCTTATTGCATAATGCACACAGTGGACATGTCTGAAAATGAGATTACAAGTTTATATCTCTAGTTCTGCAGTACATGTGACATGGTGTAGCCTATACAATTTTGTGCGCCAACAGAACGTGTGTGTGTGTGTGTGTTTAGGGCTGACCAAAAAACAACCAGTGCTTAACCCCCAAAAGCCTGGGTCTGTTTGCATCCCTGCTACTACTAGGACACTGTAGGCTGTACTGTGTGTCAGGTCCATTTTTCAGATATCAGGCAAATTTGAATTCACATTATACAACAGCCCTCTATAAACATTGGGGAAGTATTCAAGGCAAGGCAAGATTCCAGGCATATGAAAATAAGATTAAAAGCTGGAAATAAGGCAAAAGTGCATAAAGTGCTTTTATTTCTGTTTAACAACTAAGAATAACAGCACTTTCACCTTTCCATCCCCCATTTTGTGAGCAGAGATTTTAGGACATTTTTGTTCCCAGGTGTTTCTAATTTATCGGGTGTTTTCTGTTGCATTGATTCACCCAAAAGAGATAAGTGTAGGGAAAGTGGGAGAGTGTATACTCAGTTCTCGCTTTTGCCTTATGAGTCTGCGTTTGGTGTCTGCGTTTTGCCGCGTTTAGTTACTAAAACCTGTATGGGCTGAAATGACCAGAAAAAGGTCTGTGACTCCCACCTCGTATTAAACTTAGAATAGCGTTTTCATACGCCTTGACTGAACCGCAAAGACAGCAATATTGACTTTACTGTCCCAATACCTATGCAGGGCACTGTAGTAGTTGTAGTAGAACACCTGAAAAGCAGGTCTGAAACCGTTTAAAGTTGACCACGAAGGCTGGTAAAAAATATTGCGGGGCTACAGCTGTTGTCAGGATGCTGCCCTGCAGTGTCTGGGCACTTAGCCAGCTGGATGCAGTTGAGAAAGAAGGGAGAATGAAGGCGGCCTCTTCTCTCCCTCTCAGTTTCCCTCTGACTGCTTGCTGTGCTGCCGCATGGCATGAATGGGACCTCAGATGGGCGAAGAAGTGGGACATTCTCTCAAAGGGAGAGCCGCCCAATCAAATGTTCCCTTCTTCTATGTGAATGTAGCCCTTTGATAGTTTTTGTTTTGTGTGTCCCATGGAATGTTTGTGGCAGTGAATTTAATAATGCATCTTTTTTAGTTTAGGTGTTCACGGTGCCACCCAAGTTGTTGGTTCTACTTGCACCGACCCAATCCGTTTCGTCTCTATGGTGTTGACAGGATACATGCCAGTTATGTTATCATTCTGTACACTGTGTGTCTTAAATGGATTACCTGCGCAATATGAATTAATGTCCCATGCACAATATAATTGTTGTCATTTAAGGCTGAAATTAGCAGCCTGTGTGACTACAATGCCAAACGTGTTATTTGTTCTGGAAAAAGTGCCACAGATTTTAAATGAATCTAATTGGACTTGGAAAAAGAGAAGAACCTTACTTGCCAATATTTGTCCGCACGATGAATTCAAAGATGGGATTCTACCTGTATGTGTGTTTTGTACGTAATGCATACATATGGTTTGTGGGACATCTGAGTCGCCACTGATCCAATTTGAATGACATTTGGGTGAATTATATGTTTTGCTATGGGGATCTAGCATCAAAAAATTACACAGCTGGCTTAAAAGTGCTACAGGCATTTATTGAAAAAGCTGACAATACAAGGTCCCCCACATCACCCTGTTTGATCTACAGTCATAACATTTGTGACATACTGTATTTTCCTTGATTTGCACTGCAGCATCTATAGACAATGCTTCATGTAGGTGCATAAAACAAAAGTGACACAATTAATCAGACACGTGGCCTTGAACTTCAGTAAAGGATGTTCGTCTAGAAATCAGTCAGGATATTTGTATTAACAACATGTGCCACACATTGCAAACCTTCATAGGGGCTGAGGTACAAATTGTTCTTTAACTACAATTTGGGATTGAAATGTAACCTAGACAAAACAGGGAGGAGCCTGTTAACATTTATGAGGCTAGGCAAGGTAAGCCAATTAATACTCTAAGGCTGTTATTAATATGCAGAACAGTTTAGGACTGTAAATGAGAATTAGAAATAATGTTTCCTCATGTTTAGTTTTTTTCCCAATCTTTAATTTTCCAATACCAGCAGCAATTCAATTACCGGTCTCAGTATCATAGCCTAAAGGACTAGTGATAAGATGACAAGGACATTTAATATTTGGCCATTTCGGGTTTTCCTATTGCACTTTAGGCTGTATTGAGGTGGTGTGAGCCTAGCTGCAGTGATCTGGGCAGAAGGGACAAGAGGAGTCTGACATGATTTCTTAGCAGAGTACTGAAGGAGCAAAGGTTAAAAGCTGGGATTGGATTTGCCTATTTTGTCTTCATCACACAGGCACTTACTGAGATTGGGCTACGATGACCCCTCTGGAAGACACAACAATGGCATAAAAAAATGAAAAAGAGGAAGAGCCTGCGATGTAGTAAAGCATCCAAATGTAAAATGAAGCCTTTTTGGCTTTGTTCTGGATCTGTGAATCTTCACTTTCTATTTGAAGCTAACCGTGTCATTAGATTAAATCTTGCTGTGGTAGTATGTTAGCTTTATCAAACGTAAAAAATGCCTTAACATTTATAAAATACCAGATATGCTAATCTGCTAGTGCCAAACATTCTAAATGTGACAGTCAGTTTTTAATTCCTGTTCTTGCTGCTAACTTGTGATATCTGAAACCTTGACTGTACCGTCAGACTAGGCCCTTCTTTCCTTGTAAAAACACAGTCTGACATCTGTGCTTAGGAGCAAAAGAAATGCGGAGTCGTCTGGGGAGAACCAAGGAATGTGATGAGAACAGGAAGTTAAAGCTCATTGTGCAGGGAGAAGAAAAAAGTCCAGACACAAAAATAGTCCTCTTCCTACTCAGATTAGCTTTACCTATGAAGTTAATGAGGCCGCATAGTTCATATCACAACATACCAATGAATTTGAAGGAGGGCATTTTTCTGGTGTTAATGCTTTATTGGACAGGAAAGTGGTGAAAAAGAGGAGAACTGGACCAGCTGTAGGCCACACAGCAATAAATGTAATGCTTACTAAAACCCTAACTTTAAGAACGGCTTGCACATTCGGTCATGATAGCAGATATCTTTTATTGATGTCAATTATTTTGGGCGGTTGTGGGGAATATGAACATACTCTACCCTAGAGATGCTGTCAGACACTTGTGGAGGAGGAAGGACCCTGACATCTTATACCTCCTGTCAGAATGTGTGTAGAACATTCCAGACACATGTTCTAATATTTGGGGAAACATAACACTCAATCTATAGTTTCATCAAGTAACTGTTTTTGTGCAAGCTCAAAACTGGTTCATTAGCGCTACTTTAGAAGTGTTTTGATGACCCAAAACACTTCTGTTTTTCCTCCTGTCCTGCTAATCAGGGATTAACCCATCTTAACTATCAAGTAGAAATAAAGACCAGAGGTGTTTTGGGTCCCAAGGACTGGCATTAAATAACACTGCTTGAATCCAATATGTTGGCTACACCATTGCTGTGTCTATGTCCTGTGGTAGCATGAAATCAAATTCTACAGCTCCGGAAAAAATTAAGACACCACGGCAACTTTTTCTTCTCTTTCCAAAAAAGTTGAACAGGAAAGTTTTGAGTGAGGAACAAAAGCGTTCAATTTTCAGTGGTCTCTTAATTTTAACCCTTCTGTTCCTCACTCAAAACCTTCCTTTTCGACATTTTGGGAAAGGAAAGCAAAAGGTGCAATTGTCTCTTAATTTTTTCCAGAATTGTAGGTATAAACTGTATGAGCAACCCCAAAAATGTGCAGCTCAAATCCTAGGATCTCCACGTACCCCACAATTTAACAAGAAATGTGTGCATGGCTGAAAAGGCCCCAGAATAGTACACTGTGCTAGGGCCTGCCAGGTAGTGAGAATAGGTTAGAACATATCCGCTACCCTAAGAGAGGACCATTCATATTCCCGCCTTGAATGCCCTGGTTCCTTTGCACAAGTCCAACACCATCATCCAGTTTACTGATAACCCAAAGGCGTCACGCCCCATCACTGGTCATTACAATGAATAGATATAATGATAGACATCCATAGGAATGCTAATCGTAGATGTCAGGAAACAAAGTGAGCATGCCCCCCATGCACATGGCTAAAGTGGAAAGGCTAGAGAGCGTCCACATTGCTAAGGAAGTACAATGGTCCACAAACATCCAGGCAGCTTTGAAGGAAGCCTGTCGGTGCCTTTCCCCCCTCTGGAGGCCCCACAGATCAGACGACTTCCCCACAGGCTGCAGCCCCGCTTGGTATGGCCACTGCCTTCTCCCTGATCACTCCGTGCTTTAGATGGTGTTGAGAAAGTTCATTTTCATCACCAAGGACAAGCTCCCTGCAATCCAGGATCCCTACTCTCAACTAGTCACTGTTCAGCTTCACAAAGCCACAAGGCTGTTAAACAAAATCGCCAAATGTTGCCTGACAACCTGGTATATCTGCATTGTCCCGTTTTTGCATTATCTATTTAGTACTGACTACACAAACCCCCACCACACACACACACGCACACACACTCACACACACACACTAGGTGCCCTACACACACATAGACTTTTACACTATTTACATTTGCTGTCAATATTTATTCTGTATTTCGTTGTATTTTCTCTTCACTCCTGACCCATATATATATAATCTTCAATGACCTCACGCCCTTTTACATTGTCTTGGTACTGTAACTTCCTCTTTTTAGTCTTGTTATTGACATTTGTTATTCTTATTTGTTATATTAACCCTCTCTTAGTGTTTGGGTGTTGGAACATCTGTGTGTTGATGTAGCCACACTACATAGAATGACTTGGGAGAATGACAAGGTTGGCTTCCTTAATGACACGTGATCCAGGGTGAAAAATAACTGGCCACACCCGTATTTCAAAAAGTACATATTAAATCTTATTCAGAGCCCAGTGTTAAAAATGAATTCTGGGACAATTGTGAGTTACAAACCTCCCATTTTGGGCAGGATGTGCAGTATATTGTGTACATCTGCATATGCTATGCCCTATCAGTAGAAACAATATCATATATCTGTAAGCTGTGGAATTCCAATTTTGAATGTGAGTGGTTATGAGGTCACCTACTGTATCAGCATATTACATGGTGTTCATTTTTCGGGGATCTGCTTTGGCTCAACAGCCTAACTTTTACCCCCAGTGGTCTTTCTGTTGATATGTTGTTATCCCGACATTACAAATGTTTTGACTATGTAAAAGCACCACACAATACAATGAATGGTAACACTTCCCAATAAGGGTACATGAATTACCATTAATTAATACAGTAGTTAACATGAACCAATTATGAACAATTACATGAACAGACAGTTAAAAATGATAAACCTTAAATTATTAATGATTTACAAATGCATTAACTAACAGTGTGTTGTTTCATTTTTTCATGTTGACACAGGACATGAACTCATGTTGTTTTTAGCGGGAACACAGTTTGTACTGGAAGTGTTCAATGTTAATACAGGACATGCGTTCATGTAGCAAGTTCTTTGCATGAATAAGCTAAGTACTATATATTATTCATGAGATAATCCAATTTGGTAATATGATTACGGTGTGGCAACCATTACTACTAAAGTAGGCTGAATACTTGCATCTTCATATAGGTGTGACGCGCACAAAACATATGGTCACATTTAGGGTTATGTATTGTTTGAAATGGGGATATATTACATATATGAAAGGACACTTACTATGGTTGGCCAGTTGGGGGCAGAGAGACATGATCGCTTTGCGTTGGGATTGAATTAGATCCAAACAATCAACTGCGCGTTCTGTTAACTCGTGAAGGAAAAGCCCTGTTTTCTTTATCATAATTTGTCCTATTTTCCAAGTCGGTAATGTACAAAAGTACAATAGGCATTTTGATACTTGCCTGTTAAAGTGTATGCAGAGATCTGGAAAAGCATTGTAATTTTATTACTATGAAGTAGACAGAAAACCCATATTGAATGTAAAATGCCATGATGTGTAAAAACAACATTCCTGGCAATATCCCTAAAACCAATATAGTTGAATTTTGTAATTGTATTATTTAGGAACTTTGCAATTGTTGCACTGTAAGGGTTAGTGATTAGCTAGTTCCTGTTAACTGGCTCCCGTTTGCTGTATGCTAGCGCCCGTCAAGTGTTTGTAAGTTTGGTTTAGCACTTTACTAGCTTGCTCAGCCATGTTATATTCGTGTTAACATTAAGGTAATTTGCAATTGTCTAATCCTTTTACCAGATATTACTACACTAGCTGAACATGAAGGTGTTTTACACATAAGTACAAAATTACTGCTTTATAAGAACTTTGTGAAATGTCTGTTGTAAAAAGGGCTTGACAAAATACAATTTGATTGACTGATGTTTTTTTGCAGAAGACTTGCCTGTTTACACTTCTACTGAAAAGACATTACTCATCTCTTCCTTAATGATGTCCATGTTTGCTGAGTGGTGGTTTTCCAAATTGTCTTTGTAGACTACACTTAGTTATTCCTGCCATTTTTGAAGGGAGTATCATGTGCTATCACTAGTATTTCAACAACAAACCATTTGTTCATACACTTTTGACCCACTGAGTAACCATTGAGCCGGAATAAAGCATTAATAAAGGATACATCAATATTAGGTAATTATTTTGTGTCCCTTTGAGTAAAGTGATGAATTATTCAATCTTGACAATCACTAACTAATGACCATTGATAGCTTTAAACCCTTAATAACTGATACTTCACCATTAGTTAATTATTTTGTGGTAAAGTTACAGTACCAAGTAAAGTAATGAATTATCATGCATTATTTCTCACTAAATAACAACATTAATTCATGTTCTGTTTCAACATGAACAACTGACACGACAGTCTTTTAGTTAATGTATTTGTAAATTATAAATAAAGTAGGGGTTAACATTATTACCATAGTATTACTGTTTGTTTATGTCTTTGTTCATCATTCGTTCATGTTAACTACTGTATTTGTTAATGGTAGGTCATATACCCTTATTGGAAAGTGTTACCCAATGAATTAATTAATTATTACCAGTTCCGTAAATGACTTACTTTTCTTTTATTCTCTTCAATGTCATTGTCAATTATCAATTTACGTCATCACAACTTTGTCGGTTTTGGTTGACTTTAATACTTAAAGGATTTATTGTGTTATTTAGAGACGTTCAAAAGAAATAAATGCTGAATTC
>JACXGJ010005398.1:0-39329 GCA_016801105.1 Esox niger
ATATATATATATATATATATATATATATATATATATATATATATATATATATATATATATATATATATATATGCCAATGAATAAGGACATTTCAAAATTTAAAACACTTGGACATTGAATATCAAATATTAAAAGGAGATGCCTTTTATGAGAGTTTAGTCAGTTAATAATTTGTCTTTTTACTTTATTTTGATAGCCGATACATTGTCTATGGTCTATAAAATACACATTCTTCTGATTTTGATATTATTAAATAATATTAAAGTACATTTCATAATGGAAAAACTTCACAGATTTTGAAGAATGGTGGATACGCAGCCTTCACTAATAATTGTATCCCAACCCAAGCCAAATTCAAAGTCAACAGCTTCAGTGAAGTGGTTTTCAGGCAATGCCTTCAATTGTGCTGTCGCATGGCAACCGTGCTGATGTCATTTTGGATAGAGGTGGAGGTTATCTGTTTTCTTGCTAAAATGACTTAACCTAATAAAGCCTGTGGCAACTTTCATGATACGGTTGTTGGACATGTTCCCTAACCGCATTGCACTGAATGGCATCTTCAAATAAACAAACACGATCGCGGATTTGGTAGTTGGAGTTGCTTCAGTTTTATTTGTGTTTTCTAAGATTAACACAAATATATATAGAAGATTAATCCACACATACACACAATATGCAGTAGTGAATCAAACCAAAAACATCTGTTTTCACCTGTCATCCACTTTTATCAAATTTAGGATAACAGGACTGATTTGGCCATAAAACCAGAGGGAACTGCCAATTTCTTCTCAGTATTTTTTGAGCACCATTGCTAAACTGTATCATTCTGCCTTCCAACTGATGTAAGTTAACAGTTTTATCTTGTGGATGGGCCCCACAGTAAAAATCTTAACCTTATTTGGTCAATTTTGGCAATATGTTTTTGGGTCATTTTTGACTACCTAACAAAAGACTATAAAAGGAAAAGCCTATTACAAGCATTCCCTTTTATCCCTGGATCCAAAGAAATGAATTCAAATACAGTTTTCCTTGATTGCTAAGATACTTTTAACTAAACGTGGTGTAAGTTGATCTTCATTATAACGTAATGAGCACGACCATATTCTTTTCTTGCAAATCAGTAATTTCCTATTGCTCTTACACATAAATGTTAAGCGCATTTTTTGCCAAACAATAAACACAACTCTCTACTAAACACATACAACTCAGTCTAGTAAATCATGTAAAAAAAATTAACATTTGATCACAGCTGATACAAATGAATCCCTTGAACTTAGTCTGCACTGATACAAAATTTATTTGCACAACTATTTAATCACCAATCTGTACTTATTCATGCACAAAATAGGTAATCTATGAGTTGCTAATGAAATAGACCATGCAGGGGGAAGGGAAAATGGCTTCAAATGCACAGTGGCTTTAAGAGGAATAAAAAATAAATACAGTTAATGACATTTGTGTCAGTTTTTGACGGCCTTTCAGGCTGTTATCTATAAAAACACATTGTGACAACTGCTGATTGCCATTAGGTACAGCCCAATTTCAGCAGATCAACTGTGGAGTGAGTAGTAAGAATGTTCAAGAATGCCAATAGTTAAGTTGTAGGTAAGCCACACTTCAAGTTTCAAAGTTTGTTTGTCAAATACATCGAACAACACAGCGTCATCCTGCATAATGAAATTCAACTATGTAGTAAGAGTTAAGAACTTATAGTGTGACATTTATTTTTGAACTATGTTTTGCAATGTTGTTAGCTTACATTTTTTGTTCTCGGTATAAATAAAATGGTGAAGTACCGTAGTCTTTTGTTTCTGGATATTTATGGTCTTCAGTGACATTCTGCTTTGGTCATTGTTAGTAAAAAAATAATATTTGGAAAAAAATACATGCCGAGATAAAGTTTACTGTCTTTTTATGGTACATATTATAATTAGAGTACCAAAAAATGGTAAACACATATGAAAGAAGGTTACATATTGACTCACTGATAAGTACAACTAATAGTGGCAATTTAGTAATCACTGTGTAATGATTTATTTAAATAATATGATATGATATAACAAGTTATATGTTTCAATGCAAATGCTTGATTTTGTGTCGTGTCTTTAATATTTTAAATGTCTTATTGCATTTTGCAAATTAAATTTGTCATTTTGGCTGATACTGTTTCAGTTTGTTTTTAAAATGTGAATACTGCTTCGACAGCAGCACTTAAGCAATCAAGAGAAACTGTAACACCACTCCATGAAAATTATATTAGGAATAAAGTGATAGACTAACAATACATTTAGCAGGAATAACATGATTATGAGGTTGGGAATGAGAGAGAGATAGTAAATGGGAAGCACATCTGTTGCGGATGTTAGGATCAGAGGTTAAGCTAATCATTCACAAAATGGTCCTTCACTGCAGTCAGCCTCTGCCTGAAGGTGTGTGTGTGTGTTTGTGTGTATTCTTCAGTGTATGAGTCAGTGTTTGTCAGTGTGGTTGTGGGTGTACAACGTACCGATGTGTCGGGGGGAGTGAGAAAGAGAGAGAGAGGAAAGAATAGGGAGGGAGTTAGAGAGTGAGACAGAGAAAGAGGGAAAGACAGAGATAGGAAAGTCCAACCAGGTTAGCCTGTCAGATGGATACTGCTACGTTACGTGGCTCCACATCTCTCTCAGTCTCTTAAACATGTTTGTTTTAGTTACACTGTTATTCTTTCAACTTGGGTCTCTTACCTTCATCAAACCTAAACCCCTGATCCTCACACAAGAACCGACTTCTTATTTCTCCTAAGAGATTTTGGAAATTTTTGGAAAGGATCGGTATTCCGTCTCAGGCTGTAGCATGGCAAGAGATGTCCTTTCCTCCCTCCTGCTGACAGCGATGGTCTGGGACTGGGCTTTGTGTTCACTTGGGGAGGGCAGAAGGCAGTGGTATCCGCCCCCTACTTCAGAGCCCTTCAAGCAGAACCAAACCTTTCTCCGTGGAACCTTCCTTCCGGGGTTTCTTTGGGGCACCGGTACCTCTGCGTTTCAGACTGAGGGGGCCTGGGACCGGGATGGGAAAGGGCCTTCGATCTGGGACCACTTCACCCACATGGCCCCCAACCATGGCGATGGAGGCGTGGCAGACACGGCCAGTGATGGCTACGTCCGCTGGGAGGAGGACATCGAGGCACTGGGGTACCTTGGTGTGCGCTCCTACGCCTTCTCCCTGTCCTGGCCCCGAATTTTCCCCAACGGGTCAGCCACAGGTCAGCCCAACATGGCGGCGGTGGAGCACTACGGGCGACTGATAGACAGGCTGCAGGAAAGAGACATTGAGCCGCTGGTCACCCTGTTTCACTGGGACCTTCCCCAGGCCCTGCAGGAGCGCTATGGAGGCTGGAGGAACGAAGCCCTGGTGGGGCTGTTTGATGCTTATGCTGCCTTCTGTTTCCGAACCTACGGGGACCGTGTGAGGCACTGGATTACCATACACAACCCCTACCTGGTGTCTGTCCAGGGCTACGGGACCGGGGTGCATGCGCCTGGAGAGACAGGGGATCCCAGGGCGCCCTTCACTGTTGCCCACAACCTGATCAAGGTGAGTCATTTGGGGTCAAAGGTATATTGTGTGGCCCCTTGTCGGTAATCCTGGGAAAGTTTAATGTTTCCCCCGTCAATAGGAATTGTTTGATATTGATCAGGGAAAGTTGTTTCCTAGTTTTTGTTAAAAAGCAACAACTTTTTGTACTGATTTCAAAGGGTGACCAGGGGTTAATTTGGAAATCCTTTGGATAGATTGGCTTATGTAAAACTGTCTGTTGAACGGATCATAGTACAAAGACTGTTTAGACTGTCTTTGAACTTCAAACTTCTATGCCTTTTATATGCTGATGTGGCCAATGAATGTTCACATATTTTATTGGGTAGGCATCTTTGCAAAAATCAATAAAAAAATAATGCTTTATTAGGCAGAGTACATTTTGTGTTTTGTTAAGTCAATCAGGTTCAACTAACACACTGCAAAAAATGCTTCCACAGAAAGAAAGAAAAAATAGGGTGAACATATTTTGTAAAATGATAGGAAATTCCTAAACCAGAACTCAAAAGCAACAACAAATTTGAAAAAGCCTGGTATTGTTATTTTGACAATAAAAAAATCTTAATGTCTTATATTAACGTCTGAATCAGATTATACTGTATTAGCTTTCAGAAGTTTCTGTGTTTTTCAAACAACGTTTTAACAAGCTTTTGTTATTTCTGAGAAAGGATATTTTGCAGTGTTGAAAAGTTCTCATGTTGTGATTTTCAAAATAACTTTTGCTTCTTCAGCAGCCATTACCAGTCATTGACCTCTTGTTTCCTTGTGTTTACCTTTTGCTATGAGATTAATTTCTCTGGTACTAGGATTAGTAAACAGGACACTTGGAGACAGTCGAGGTTAAAGTCCATGAACTCAGCAGTGTGGTGGCAATATGCCAAGCACCATGTAAGAGAGAAGGATATCAGGCATCTTTAATAAGTGTTGCATACAGTAGTGTAGAGGTAGGTGAATGCATGCAAATGCTTTGCCTTGTTGACAGTTTATCTGCTTTCGTACCAATTATTAAGCCAAAAATTGATTTACCACCATACAGTACATGTCCAATGTTTGTAGTGTGTCAAATGTCTCTGCCTCAATGCACTGCAACGTGTAGCCGATCTCATTTTATGTAACCTAGTCACTAGACAATCTGGCCCATAGCAGAAAAGATGCATGATTGCCTTTAAAACCTTGACGGATTGGGTCAAATGCAGAAGCCAAATCTTGTTCGGACCTTGTATGCCAACTCACAAATATCCCCTTTCCACATATCCAGGCGCATGCCAAAGTGTGGCACACCTATAACACCCACTTCCGCCCAACTCAGAAGGGTCTGGTGTCCCTCGTCCTGGGTTCTCATTGGATGGAGCCTCAGAAAGGCCAAGTCACATCCGCCAATATTGAGCTCTGCCAGCAGTCCATGGAAGCAGTACTTGGTTGGTTTGCTAATCCCATCTTTGGGGAAGGAGACTACCCAGCTTCCATGAAGTCCACTCACAAGGAGCTGATGCCTGAGTTCACTCCGGAGGAGAAGCTGTGGGTGCGGGGAACGGCTGACTTCTTCTCCTTGTCCTTTGGGCCTAACAATCTTCGCATTGGCCATATCCTGGCCCGATATGGGCAGCTGGTGTTACCGGACCTGAGGAGGTTGCTGGGGTGGGTGCGGTTGGAGTACGGGGACCTGCCGGTGCTGGTGGCGGAGGTGGGTTGGTTCTCAGATGCCGCTGTGGAGACTGAGGACACGATAGCCATCTACCTAATGAAGAGGTTCATCAACCAAGTGCTGCAAGGTGAGTAGGGGGCAGAGTTAGGGGACACAGGGGAGAGCTTTTGACAGAGTGACCCCATTAAACACGTTAAACCTCTGTTCATCTGTGTCCATCAGCATTCACTGTGTCCTTGTCTCCTGCGTAATTGTTTCCAGCGACTGTGTTTGATGGTGTCAGAGTATTCGGCTACATCGCCTGGTCTCTGGTGGACGGTTTTGAGTGGAACTACGGCTATGGGATGAGACGAGGTCTGTTCTATGTAGACTTCAACCAAGTTTCCAACAGAACCCGGCTTCCCAAGACCACCGCTCAGTTCTACAGACAGGTTGTCAGGGACAATGGTTTCCCCAGTGACGAGACCACCCCAAAGATCAAAGGGCATTTCCCTTGTGACTTTCAATGGGGTGTGGCTGATTCGACTGTACAGGTGAGCGAATGAGCAGGTGAAGAAAGGATTGAAAGCATCTTGGGCTCCATGTATAAAAGAACAATATGCAAGTCTGGGTATTGCAAATATTGTAAGAAATACGAATTAAAATGTATATTATTGTTTCCCTTTATTAAAAGGTCAATTTCCATCCCATCTCCCCTCAATTCATGGACCCCAATCTGTATGTCTGGAACCTAACAGGGGACGGGGCGCTGCGTCCCATCCAGGGGGTCAAGCTCCACACCAAGGGTGCTCAGTGCACTGACTACCTGGCCATCCGTGGACAGCTGGGTCTGTTTGCGTCTGTAGGGGCATCTCAATACCGCTTTGCCCTCAACTGGTCCCTCATCCTGCCCAATGGAGATCTGTCCAGAGTGGACACTGAGGCTTTGAGGTAGAGACATTGAACATTTAAATGTATAAAACCTATGCACGTCTGAGGTCCATTCATGTAATAAACCATAAACCCTTTTTTATTTAAAATCCCCTTTTGTAACAGATACTATCGCTGTCTTCTCACTGAGCTCGGCAAAAAGGGCCTGGAGGCTATGGTCACCCTCTACCACCCGACCCACAGGGCCCCTTGGTTAGGCCTTCCGGGCCGACTGCACGACTCTGGAGGCTGGCTTAACCGAAGTACCGTCGATGCATACCAGAGCTACGTGGCCCTCTGCTACCGGGAGTTAGGACCCTGGGTGAGCTACTGGATCACCATCAATGAGCCCAACAGACTTGTGGACGCATATAAGGGTGGAGGGGAGCAGCACGTGGCTGCCCATCACCTCCTACTGGCCCACGCCAAGGCATGGACCCTCTATGACAGAGAGTATCTCAGCCTGCAGGGGGGGCTGGTATCTCTGTCCCTGCACGCAGACTGGGCAGAACCCGCAAACCCTTTCTTGGACTCACACGCATTCGCCACTCAGAGGTTCCTGCTGTTTGAGCTTGGCCGTTTCCTAGATCCAATACTGGGGGTCAGAGAGGGAGGTGGTGAGCGTGGTGATTACCCTACCGAGCTGAGGAGGTACCTGGAGGAGAGGGTGAGGGTGGCCGGCCTCCCTGGATCCCCACTACCGCAGTTCACCGACCAGGAAAGACAAGAGCTACGCGGGGCGCTTGGGTTCATCGCACTGAACCACTTCACCACACGACTTGTGTCACCACATCCTCATTCTTCTCAGACTGACCCAGCTGACCCCCAGAAAGTCCAACCTCCAGACCACAACTGCCTGCTGATGTCTGACCCCATGTGGGAATTCTCAGGCCTGGGGCAGGCGGTGGTCCCATGGGGGCTCCGAAGGGTGCTGCGCTGGGTGAAGGATCGGTATGGAGCGTCCCTACCCGTTATCGTCACAGCTAGTGGAGTGGACGATCCGGCCCCTGTAGACGATATGCTCAGGCAATACTACCTCAGGAGCTACTTGCAGGAGGCCCTTAAAGGTGAGATTCTCATTATCCCATTTAGATGAATCATTATATTTCAATGCTTTACACCACACAACCCATAATCTACTTCATATGATTTGATACATATATACATATCCTAGAGCGCAGCAAGAATAAGCAGTTAGCCACCCCAACAGATGTAAACATTGAAGGCATCAAAGCATAATTCACAAAATTGAAGCAGTATATTACAGGGGCTTTAAAAGTATCTCGTGGTTTAGTTTTCTGTGTGAGTACATATTTATAATTTCCAGACAACCAAAATCCCAAAATGAAAATGCAATTTTTAAAACGAATTTTAGTTTCAGTTGCTGCTTTTGTAGACAGGTTGATAAAGATTAGCCGCTTTTAGTAAGAGAGGTCAAAGGTGTTCCTACAGCACAAGCTATATCCTTATCATCACATGATCCATCTCGTAATATCTCATGGACTTTATGAGAAACCTTTGAGATCATAAAGTTTAGCTCAGTTAGAACTTACCTGTTCTACTGAACCAAACATCCTGTCCTGTGCTTCTCAACCTACGGTCTCCAATCTGGCCAACTCAACAAGAGTGCTACAGCAAAACAGCAGACTTTGTTGTTGGCCAGATGTTGGCCCAGTTGGGCAGTGGTCCTTGTTAGTCAAACCATGCAATGTCCCTGCATCCAGAGACGTCCCTTACAGTGACTTCTCCGCATGCAGAGCGAGCGACTCTGAACGTACCTTTCCCCTCTTCTCTTCCCTCCAGCTCGTCAATTGGATGGAGTCAACCTAAAAGGCTTCTATGTCTATAAGCTGCAGGATAGAGACACCGCCCGGTTTGGCCTCTTCACCTCTTCCCAACACCAGTCGCGACCCAAGGCCTCCATTGCAGTTTACAGAGAGATCATCGACCAGAGTGGTTTCCCTGGCAACAACGTGACATCCTACTGCAGGGTCCGAGACCTGCGGATGATGTGCTCCATCTGTGCTCAAATGTCAGAGAACAAACCACTGCTTTTCTTCGCCGGATGTCTGGTCTTGACATTTACTATGCTGGTAGCAGTCATAACTGTCACCGTGAGGAGGAAGAGACGGGTAAGAGGCAGGGCGGGGGCTCCAGTCTGTCCTTTTCCGCCAGGGATGAAGAGTCAGCCATGGGAAAGAGTGGCCCTGCAGTGTGTGACGGACATGACCAGCGTGGCACGCCATTAATCAGGCCAATCGTATTGGGTTTGGTGCTGTGGTGGAGGCTTTTAGGGACAGGTTTCAGATCAGTTTGTTCAACTTCACTGTAGATGAGTCTGTGTGCGGTGGAGAAGCCGACCCTCTGGTGGCCTGATGCTGTCACAATGATTCAGAACTTAGACAAAACCAAGGCGGGGTGATTAAGGGGTTGGCTGTTCATTCAGCTAAATCAATACAATTCCAAGGGACCATCCCCTCTCACAATCTCTTGCACCACAGCAATCACCAAAAAGGTCACCCGCATTCATCGGCTGACATACTACTTGTGGCAGTTGACGTGAAATGGCTTTGCACATCAACGGTAGAGTCCAGCATCACTGCAATCACAATCTGGTTTGGTTCTGCAATTACCCACAATAGGAGGAAATTGCAACATGTTGTAAAATCTCCAGAAAAACAACAACGGGAGGGACAACAGTGGGACCACAACACTAAGATTACAACACTGGGACCACAAAACTATGAGGACTACACTATGACCACAACCCTGAGAGGACTACACTGTGACCAAAACCCTGGGACCACAAAACGATAAGGAATACACTGTGCCCACAACACTGGGAGGACTACACTGGGACAGCAACACTGGAACCACAACACTGGGACCACAACACTGGGAGGACTACACTGGAACCACAACACTGGAACCACAACACTGGGACCACAACACTGGGACCACAACATTGGGAGGACTACACTGGGACCACAACACTGGAACCACAACACTGGGACCACAACACTGGGAGGACTACACTGGGACCACAACACTGGAACCACAACACTGGAACCACAACACTGGAACCACAACACTGGGACCACAACATTGGGAGGACTATACTGGGACCACAACACCAGGAGGACTACACTGGGACAACAACACTGGCACCACAACATTGGGAGGACTACACTGGGACCACAACACCAGGAGGACTACACTGGGACAACAACACTGGCACCACAACATTGGGAGGACTACACTGGGACCACAGCACTGGAACCACACCACTGGGACCACAACATTGGGAGGACTACACAAAGTGATCATCATCCACTGTAGAAGGCACACTATTGGATGTACTACTTGCAGCAGCTGAAAGAACATTTAGATGTATTATAATAATGGTCTTGTTAATGTCTACATCAACTGTAAATCCATGTATATTATAATATATACAATCCACATATATTATCTTATATGCATACAACCAATTTGTATATAATTGTCTGTGGACTTTGTGTACTTGTATTCTATGTCAATTGTCTACCACTAGCAGCACCATTACACCAAGTGAAATTGTTAATATATATGTTATGTAATTTGAAATAAATGTGTTTCTGATTCGGATTGTCTGACAGGTTGCTGAAACAAATGGAGTGATTAGGTAATAGTTAAAATATCCAGGCGGGTAAAATCTGTAATATCAGCAACAGCAAAAGTTACGAGATCGAGATGAGCTTCTAGATCCAGAAATTGTTATGCTATAGCCATGAAGTCAATTTCAATAAAACAGTTGATAATTGTTTTTAATTCAAGGTTACAGACAGACATTACACTTATGTATGATATGTATCAGATTGCAAATAAAAATAGGTCGGTTAAACAATTTTTGGCAATATGAATTAACTATGCCAGATTCAAAATAACAATGAAGATTTTTGCGGTTTTATTCACGACAGATAAGTGCCTAATGAGCATTTTTTCCCTACTCTGCGTTAACCCAGTGATCGGAGAAAGGAAAAGAGGTCACCTTTACCAAATTACCAATTTACGAAATAGTCTCTCTGTCTGAACCTTCAAGATATCACGTATACAAAACGATGTCTGTCCACTCAACCTAACAGTATTTAAATGAATATGTAGCTACAGTAAGAGACCGTTTTGTCGTTCCAGTGTCAGGGGTTGGCAATACTTGTTATGATCTCATGTCTTTGTACATTTGTAAAGCAAATAACTCATTTTCACATTTTAATCATTTAGCAGATGTTTTATCTATGTGATTTAATGATGTTGATGTTGCTGGACGTGTTGCAGCTCTATAGCCGTTGCTTTCTTGAGACACTGCAGCCCCCTAGTGGGGTTTCCTAGGTTTAAACACCGATTTAAGGTACTTGGTGAGGCACCCCCCCCCCCCCTACAATTATATAGGAGGCATTTTTTTATTCTGTAGAAGGTAATCAACAAGAGATCGATGTGTCAATTGATTTTAAATACTTAGTAGGATATAGGAATAGAAATTAGACTTTTACCGTACCGCGGAAGTTTCCAAATCTGCCACACCCCCTTTGAATTAGATTTAGTTTAGAAAAGCAAGCATTATGTTTAAAAACAATTGGGACTAGCCTAGCAGAACCATCCGGATTTTGTGCGCTCACATTCTATTTTGTTTACAAGTCACTAATTGTGAACTCGCGAGAGCAGGTTCAAAGAGATTACATATGCAGGCTGAGAAAAGTAGACAATAGCAAGTGAAAATGTATCGTTATAACAAGGCTTACAAAGTCGTGACTTTAATTAGTAATTTAGGTAGTATTTAAAATGAAAGTCATTTTTAGTGAAATGATGAAATCTCCACATAATGAATTCGAACAACACCACCCCAATAATTACCGTTTGACCTTATATTTACGTTTATTATGTCTAATTATATATATATTTAGTTATTTTCTATTACGTGCATGCATGTCTTGAGCAACAGATGCATTGTCATAATCTATAAATAATACAAATGCATACCTTTTCCAATATAATCAATCATATGCAATTCTATATGTTTTTTACTGTCCACTCGTGCAATCAAAAAGGTCTAGGCCTTCCAGTTATTTCAGACAAAAGCATCTCAAATGTTGACAGTGAGGGGACCAATGGCATACAGCATACATGAAAGCAGTGCTGCCGTTATCACATGACCTGCATTTCAGCTTGCATGCAGTAGGTATTAAAATGTTTCCAGGACCACCGACTGCCCACTGCGTACATTGTGGCAATATTGCTAGAAAAGAGACATTTCCATCGGCTCTTTTGTAACTGCGGTTATCTTTTATGAGATCAACCAGTCACGTTTCCGCATAACTTAGCATTTGGTGGTAACGTTAGCAAGCTACCTTGCAACTGTTATTGTTGCTGAGATCTAAAAGTGACAGAAGCAGAGAGAACGAAAGTGCGAGGTGGACTGCGATTTAGCTAGCTAGCTAGCTGGGTTAGCTCACAATAGCTAGGAGGGCCGAAGCCAAATAAGGCCTGACTGAGCGAGAGAATAGGGTTCCCTTCAGACAGAAACACGGCGAAATCATGGCTAACATCGCGGTTCAAAGGATAAAACGGGAATTTAAAGAGGTTCTCAAAAGCGAGGAGGTGGGTTGTGTATTTTCTTAAAACTACTGTGAATGCTACGTAGCTACGCTAAGAAGTGTTACTACAGTAATAAAATTGCATGCAGAGTAGTAAGTGTTTTGTTGTTTTTTAAAGTGGTTCGTTAGTTAGCTACTTATGGTAGTTACTTACAGTAGCTAATCAGAGGTTAACAAATGTGAATTGCTGTTTTGCTACTCTACCGTTAACTAGCATGCGAAGGCCGAGGAAGGAATGTGTGACTGCCCTTTTTGCTAACGTTATGCTACTAGCAAGCTACAGTTACCTACTATGAAACCTCCTTCCTGGAAGCCAACTGAACTACCTAGCTAGATAGCAAAGGTGGATAGCAGCGTAATTAAGACAGTTAGCTGGTGCTGTGAGAGAAGTCACGCAAATACTCTACCAATGGGTTTAATATGAAGTTCAAACAAGCTTTCTCTTGTCAGATTAGGGGATGATGTGTACCTGGTTAGCTATCTAGCCAGCCTACTAAAAATATATTTGCTGTGTTGATATTATCACCAGGGTCTCAAGTAACTTATGCCGCATTGGCTGATTTGGGTCGGAAAGAGAGCGTGACATTTTCTACCTGCTTCTCCTGTTGCAGTGGGTTGTAACATGCTTCGTGGCATACGTCGAATATTAAGAGAAACATGGGTGTAATGTTATGGTAGTAGCACTGCAACAGTGGAGTAAACGGTTAGCAAACTAGTTTTGCGTACCACATCAGTCAAGTTATCATAATACTTGTTGCTTGTTGTCAAAGTATCGGTCATTTCATGTGATATGATTAGAGGTCACATTTCTGTGGATATATCAGTAGTTCTAGGACGTTGGGTGGACGGGAAGTACCCTGTTATGGATGCCTTTTACCCCCCCCCACACTTCTGTGAAAGAGTCAACTCCCCCCTCTTCTATCTGACAGACTAGCAAAAACCAGATAAAGGTAGACCTGGTGGATGAGAACTTCACAGAGCTGAAGGGGGAGATTGCAGGGCCACCTGATACACCATATGAAGGTAAGATGCGCAGGGCAGTGCATGTCTTGGGCCGGGGACACGCCAAACTAATTTAACCATGACAGTTTGTTGTTATGTGAGGTCCAAGGCACACACAACAGTCTCTGTTGAAAGTCTACACACCCCTTTTGTACCATCTAAAACTGGTTTACATAGATTTTTTTGCCCCCTACAGATCTACACAACCCACTTTGCAGTTAAAGCACCTGACAGCCATTACAGTTGTGAATCATTTGAGAAAGTCTATGATCTTTGCTCAAATCTTAGGGTGACGTTGTTTTTACATATTTGTTTTTAATTGTGACGTATCAGGGTCCAGCAGTCTAAGCAGCTGACTCCGTGTCACATGCCCAGACCGCTGTCTCTTCCCAGTGTCTCTTCCCAGTGTCTCTTCCCAGTGTCTCTTCCCAGTGTCTCTTCCCACTGATTTCTTCGAGAAATACTTTGGGATTTTGGCAATGAGGCCCCTAATCTACTTTCCTGGCTTCACTTAACTGGCATATGCACAATGATTGGAAATCTAGGGTATCATATGTAAAGTAGAACACTACCATTCAGGAATGTTCAACACCTCTTTAAAAGTAATTCTGGTGTGTCTGGTATAAATGTGTGTTATTGACCTGCAGGCATGCTTTTTATCCCAAGACAAGGCGGGTATCCAAGGATCAGGGAGTTTTCCTTAGTTTGTTTTAAAATTGTCTCTGCTGCATTTTAATTTCATGTGTTCCCAGGATCTTTCAGAGCAAAACTGCTTCACAACATGATGTATGCATTGCCATATTTCAGAGTGGCATAGGCTTTTTCCTGCATTACCATAGATATTTTTATACCTAACCATCCTCTGGTGTTTGTGGTGTAAAAGCTCTGTTTTTGCATTTTCTGACCATAAAGCCCAGTTCCAGTCAAAGTTGCTATGATATTTAGCAAACTCCAGATGCTGATGTTTATGTCATACTGAAAGTGGGGTCTTTCTTCTGGCTACATGTCTAATTTTAGTTTTAGTCATTTGGTGACTCCAAAATTCCATCAAGTTCTTTAAATGTGCTCCATAGAGATTTATTTTGTTACCACTCAAATAATCCTCCTCACTGCCTGTGGGGGCAAAACACACATTGTGCCCTGAAATATTGTCTGCAGAGCAGGCTTGGCAGAACATTGACTGGGAACTGAAAAAAAGGCTAGCTTGTAAGAAATGTTACTCTACTAGTTATCAAGAGTTTGCATATCTATTTTTAAAATGTAATGCATTGGTCAGTCAGGCAAGTTCCCATTTTGTTGATACAAAGCGATACATAACGTCCAAAGTGTGACATGAACTGTCAGCTAGGCTGAAGAGGGACAAGCCTGAAGGTCTAGAGAAAATCTCTCAAACATTTTTAGCTCCTCGCTGGCTGTCAGAATTCTGATCTCACTCAGAATTGTTGACGTTTAGGACTAATTTGTTCTGAAATGTGAGGACATCTGTGGTATTTAAATATTTTCTGTAAACTGTTCTGTGAAATTTTGTTGCTTTTAGAATTTTTTTAAGCAAATCCTTTACAATTGTTTATAGCAAAGGACTACCTGCAAGCATAGTTCAGTTCAAAGTGAATTAGCTGGCCGATGTGATATTTCACTTCTTGCCTTAAATTAAAAAGTGTACAGTTTTGGGGCTAATCCAATGCAAACCCTCATGCCTTCTGAAGCAAGTACTTGTATGTTTTGTATGCACACCTAGATAGCTCATATTTCTGAGTTCCTTCTGTCCTATTTGCTTTTTGTGTCTTACAGGTGGTAGATATCAACTAGAAATAAAAATTCCAGAAACGTATCCATTCAATCCCCCAAAGGTAAGTGGTGTATATATCAAATATTGACCTTTGCCCCGGTGGATCCCTTGATTACGGGCTTATTTATACGACTCTTCTGGCCCCAGGTGCGATTTATCACAAAGATTTGGCATCCAAACATCAGCTCAGTCACAGGTGCAATTTGTCTGGACATCCTTAAAGACCAGTGGTGAGTCTGTTCCCGTACTCAAAAATTGCCTGCTTTTCTCGTTGTCCTATCAGTTAGCTGCTACTTGTTGGTTACCAGTGGTTTGTATTCCAAAGCCCTCTTCCCTGTGTGTCTGACAGGGCGGCAGCCATGACGCTGAGGACCGTGCTTCTGTCACTACAGGCCTTACTGGCAGCTGCAGAACCAGATGACCCACAGGATGCTGTGGTGGCCAATCAGGTGAGAGGAACACTCTGGGGGGTGGGTCTCTATGTGTGCGGGCATGCTTGAGAGAGCCTTTAAGCCTGTAACATGTTAGTTGACCATTGTCCTAAATTCTAGCAACATTTCTGTTGTGCTGCGTTGATCCCAACTCAGGGTTGTGGCTTCTTCTGTCCCCAGTATAAGCAGAACCCAGAGATGTTCAAACAGACGGCCAGACTCTGGTCTCACGTGTATGCCGGAGCCCCCTCCTCCAGTCCAGAGTACACACGCAAAATAGACAAACTCTGTGCCATGGGTTTTGACAAAGTGAGTGGCTCTTATATGACCAACCGTTTTTGCTGTGTCAGAGATCAGTCGCCTCATTTTCATTATTATTTTTATTATATGTGTTATTTTATAAGTTCACTATTAACTGTTGTTGGTCTTTGATATATTGTTCAACTATAGTAAGAAGGTATTTTATTCACTGTTTTACTAGTGTAGAATTTGTCTGTATATTATAAACATCCTTGTCTCCTGTTTGTCCTGTCTCCACAGAATGCAGTAATAGTGGCGTTGTCGTCGAAGTCCTGGGACGTGGAAACGGCAACAGAGCTACTGCTCAGTAACTGATTCTCAATGCCCCATGGGACCCAACCATCCATCCCACTGCCCCATGGGACCCAACCATCCATCCCACTGCCCCTCTGGCCTGTCAGGCCCCATTGGAAACACCCTCCCTCTGAAGCCCTCCTCTCCTCTTTTCCTCTGACCTTTAACCCTCTTGTCTAGCTGTTGGATAGCCCCTCCTCAACCTTTGCTCTTTACTGCTGTCCTCCACCTTTTCTGCCTTTCTCACCTTGGCTCGACCCCATCATTTCACATAGCTCAATCAAATGACTCCTCTTGGGCCAAGTGCCACTGAATTTCCTCTCTACTCATGCTGGACCTGATTCATGTCCTTTATGCTCCCCTAAAACCCGCTGGCATTGCCAAAACACACTCCACCTGCATCCTATGAAATACAATCCTTTTACATTGGTTTTGCTCGTGAAGAACGTGAGGAAGCGGTGCTGGTTTCTTTGAACAGGGTCATTTTCTCCACCATTTTTGCCCTCAGCCCATCACTGATGTTTCCTAGCGCTTGCAGTGTCTGTATCCATTGTAGGTCACCTGTCTTAGTTCTTCCCTAGCCCCTGCCCCGACCCACCCAGTCAGCCATTAGCTTCTCTTCCCTCCCTCTGTCATCATTCTTTCTGCCTCACGCTTTTTCTGTTTTTTTACATTTGGTTTTGGCCACTCACCAGAAGACATTTTGGATACCCATTTAAAAAAAGAGAAAAAAACAATGCAGAAGTGCTAACCTCACTGTTCACTGAAAATGGAAGTAAATTAATGAGTAAAATGTAATGGTTTCAAAAACATTGTATCCACTGAACTACACCAACAGGGGAAAAAAACGATTCATCTGTAAATAAAGCTATTAAAGTCTGTGTAAATTAATCCAAAATGTGTATTATGTTTTTATGCTCTTAAGAAAAGTGGGTTTTTGAATTATTTTGGTTCTACAGAAGGAGAAGGCTGAATGTAGCATGCTGGAGAACAATTTAGACCGGTGGGAATTACACCGCAAACATTAATCCAATATCAAATTGTGTCAGTGTGTTCACGTAATCAGGCAGAGGACATGCACGTACATATTTCTTTCAGCAAGGGTAATAGAATGCTCAGTACCATCAGTGTAACCAACAAAGGGCTAGTTCCGGTCAATAGAGATGATTGGAAAACCACATGCTGCTGGAACATGGCAGGACCTGGATCAACACCTTCTTAAATGGGCATGTTTGAGGAAAGCTGCAGAGCGGGATGTTTGTGTAGTCATGCGAGGGTTAATAGGCTGAACACGCAACCAGATGGTAAGGAAGTAAGCATGTCGTGTTTGAAGCAGCCTCGCCAACAGCTCCATATTTCATCTCGGGAGAGGATGTGGCTTTGATAACCATACTGCAGTAAAATGTCCTAACAAAGGGGGGGTCACCGAATTGTATGTGTTGATTTTGGAGTTGGAACTATTCAAACCCATAAAGATTCCCAGCACAGGCTATCGGGCTCCATTCAAATACAGTGTGAGGATTCCCGGCTGATGTGTGCTTCCTCTTTATCACATTGATGAATATCTCCCCCCTAGTTTATCACCTCAGTCTTCTGACAGCTGAGACAAGCAGTTGGATTTGGGGCAGAAAGTGCAAGTCTAATGAGGCCTGGTGAAATGAGCAGACATCTGAATGTGTCACTGTGGTAATGGCTGAAGTCCCATGTTTCCTCATGAAGCTCATCTGATTATACCACCTCGATATAATACTGAACCAGCTCTTCCCTCAGTGCCTTATTACCCAGGTGCCTTGGGCTCTCCATGGCAACAACTCCCCACAACAAGAGTGTACATGTCTGATGCAGAACTATAGGTCCAACCTCACTACCCCAGCAACTATGATAAGATTAGATCAAGTTTATTGTCATTGTACAAGTGCAGTATAACAAAATACAGTTAGCATCTAAGCAGTGCAAATAGAAGACGGCAGAAAATATGTATATTATGTATATGTAGAGTAATTTCATAGCACCAAATGAATCCAGACATTTGGCCTGATAAGTATTTTTGGTGTGTTCCATTAAAATGCATTAGGCAAAAGGAAGCTTTTGATGTCTAGTCTTTATTTTAGGCTTTGCATTTGCCTTTGGTCTGCTGAGTGTCTGTCAACATATGGAGCAAAGATATTTCAACAAAAGTCAAGGAAGCCATTATGAGGCAGAAAAATCTGAAAACAAACATCCAGAGACATGGCCTAAACCTTTAACTCAGGCAAATCATGAACAAAGTGGTTGTGGATTTGTCAGCCGCTACAATTTGCAGAAGACTTCACCAACAGAACTTCTGAGGCTACACATCAAAATGCATATAGTAAGCCTAATAAACAGTAAGACCTGATTATGTTTATGTCAAAGGTACCCAAAAGAGTCTGCAGTGTTTTGGAAAAAGGTTTGCAGAAACATTTTGTCTGTTACCGCACAATTAAATGGCTCAAATCTCATTCGGTACTGATTCCTTTTAGAACAATTAACTAACCACAAACATAGTGCCACAACAACCATGCTGTTTCTAAGGGCCTTTTCATTAATTTAACGGGCTCTGTCAAGGTATAGATCCATTTGAACGTACCTTTCTTTTTCTGAAGTTTAGACTTAAATGGTGAAAACATATGCTCAAATAAAAAAAGAACCATACTTTAACCTCATAATACATTTTTTAATACAGACTGAAACTAGGAAACTATAGAGCCAAAAAGCTTGCTGTTCCATAGGGCAAACTGATTGTATCGGTTGCAATCACTTTGCCCTATGTATGTTGCAGGCCCTAGAGCCCTCCTGCCAAGCATTTGATTGGCAGCTGAAAAGATCTGGTGTGCGCTGGGCTGATGGTCTGGGCGCATCTTGTTTCCCTCCGTCTGCACCAGCTATGTGATAGCCGGGGTCCTATTCCGTGTCTGAGCCGACATGTCGCCTTCACCGAGCAGTAAGCACTGACCTGAAGCGCGAGGATAATGAATGTTAACGCCCGGCTGCTATCAGCCCTTGAGTTCAACTGGGGCTGAATGGACGTCATGTCAACCTAATTGCAAGAAGCCTTTATTTATGATGCCACAGCAATCCGCTGTTTCATTCCCGACATTCAAAGTCAAAATGGGGAAAACGGTTGTAATCGTGTGCTTTATTGCGATGATGTTGCTTGAAGGTAAGTCACTGCTGTTTTTTGTAAAGATTATTTTTTTTTGTTTGGGAATGCATTGAATTTTTCATATCTGAATTAAAACAGATTTTCTATATGGATACTGTATTATTTCCTTTGACCTATATCGAGATCTTTTTTTAAGTGTTCTTGAGTTAAAGTTCAAATGCACTAATTTGAGGCGTCGGATTACGCGGCATGTGTCTTAAGCCCTTTGAGCTAAGCACCACATTCCATTGTCTGTCGAAACAAAGCTCTTTTAGTTGTTTATAAGTTTACTTAAATGGTTAACATAGAAAAAGAGCTTGACATATAGAAATCCGTGGGGCTATGATGGACAAACCCCTTGGCAGAGCTTAGCGTCTCGTACAGGGAGAGCAACAAATAACTTCAGTTCTCCGGTTGTAGTGTCCCACTCCGCTCAGGGGAGGTACGCTCAGCAGTTGCTCACCGACCTGATGGAGAACTACTCAAACGCCCTTCGACCGGTGGAGGACACAGACAAAGCCCTGAACGTCACTTTACAGATCACTCTCTCCCAGATCAAAGACATGGTGGGTCTCAGAGGTTTACTGACTATGTCTCAGCAACGAGCTGAGTAGCACGGGTGATCTACAGCTTCTTTCACAAATAGGCTTTTACTAAATGCATGTCCTCAAATTACCTTTCTACATAAAGGAAAGCACCTCTGGAAGTTATCAGAGAAACAAACATGTCCAGTTCTTCTGACCAAATGTAAAGCATTGTGAGGGAAAACGTCAATTGTGGGTGCTGCTCTCTGGATTGCCAATATGTAACACAGTCAGTCATCTCTGTGATTCATCTGGTCTTTCAATAATGAACTGTACTGTATGAGGTCCAAGGAAAATATTTTTAATAACATGCTGGCAGGGCAGATAAATTGGCTGAGTGGTACTCACTGTTGCCCAATAAATTGCATGGACTCACACATTGGTCCCTCTGTTAATGTCTGTAAGGCACTAGAGAATTAGGAATTAGAACAAGCATTGTAAATGAATTGGAACCACATGCGTCAGACCTCCTGGCTACTGTAAAGCCCTCCACTGTATACGATCACCCTCACACCCTCACACAGTCACAATGTCCTATTGCCTTACAAGACATTCAATTCACTTCCCGTTCATAAGATGATGTCCTCTTGTCACTTGGAAATACCGACAGACACATTGTGTGTGTGTGTGTGTGTGTGTGTGTGTGTGTGAGAGACCTGTGTGTGTGTGTGACCTGTGTGATACCTCCTTTATCCCCCAGCTAGTCTCATCCACCTGATATTGACGGCAGCATCTGGATTTCACTTTGCCATGAGAGAGGGAGAGAGAGTGATGGGGGCCAAAAGAAAGAGAGACTGTGTTGCTAAATCTGTGTGTCTCATGTCACGTCCGGTAATACATTTTTGCTCAAAAGTTTGCATACCCTTGGAGAGTTGCCAATATACAGATCTGAAAAAAAATTAAGAGACCACTGCACCTTTTCCTTTCCATTCCAAAACATGTGAAAAGGAATGTTTTGAGTGAGGAACAGAAGTAGTCCATATGCAGTGGTCTCTTAATTTAAAACCTTCTGTTCCCCACTCAAAACCTTACTTCTTTACTTTTTTGGAAAGGAATGACAAAATTTCAGTGAGCTACCACCATGCTTCACAATGGGGAGGGTATTCTGTTCACAATGGGCATTGTTGAACCCTCTCTAAACATAGCGCTTATGGTTGTGACCACAAAGGTCTATTCGGGTCTCGTCACTCCAAATTACTGTGTGCCAGAAGCTGTGATACATATCAAGGTGTTGTCGTACATATTGTAACCGAGCTTTATTTGTGGCATTGATGCAGTAAAGGCTTCTTTCTGGCAACAAGACCATGCAGCAAATTATTTCTATCGTCGTATTGTGCTCCTTGAAACAACCAATGCGGTCTTTTCCAGACCAGCCTGTATTTTGCCTGAGGTTACTTGTGGATTTTCTTTGTATTCTAAATAATTTGTCTGGCAGTTTTGGCTGAAATCTTTCTTGGTCTACCTGACCTTGGCTTGGTGTCAAAAGATCCCCAAATTTTCCACGTCTTAATTGAAAATTATTATTATTATTATTTGCAAGGCTTTGGATATCTTTTGATTTCCTTTTCCATCTTTGTAACGTTCCATTACCTTGTTACACAGGTCTTTTGACTGTTATTTTCTGCTCCCCATTATCTAGTATCTAGCTCAGTATCTCAGCCTGCTAGGTGCATTCACGTGAGAGCTAACAACCTCATTGACTACACACAGACACTAATTGCAATTTAAAAAGCTACAGGTGTCGGAAATTGACCTTTAATTGCCATTTTCACCTGTGTGTCACCTTGTTTGTGTGTAACAAGGCTGAACATTCAGGGGTATGCAAACTTTTGATCAGGGCCATTTGGGTGATTTCTGTTATCATAATGATTTAAAAAGGAGCCAAACAACCGTGTGATAATAAATGGCTTCATATAATCACTATCCCTAAATAAAATACAGTTTTTTGGCAAATACTGTTTGTTTTCAAAATTTCTGCCAGTGTACGCAAACTAATATGCACAACTGTACTTCGGTTTAGGGCAGCGGTGCTATCTTGCTACAAATATTAGTATTCAAAATTCTTGTATAAAACTGAACTAACGTTCTTTGTTGTTTTTACATCTCAAAAGACACATTTGCAAGTATTCTAATTAGTTAAGCTCCAAATAATGGTTGTCATGAAATATTTGATTGCAACACTGCAGGGATGTGAAAATATGTATAATTATACACTGATCAGCCATGACATCAGGACCACTGTTGACCACATGACCACAGGTGAAGTGAATAACACTGATAACCTCAATATCATGGCCCCTGTCCACGGGTGGGATATATTAGGCGGCAAGTGAAAATTCTGTCCTCAAAATGTCTGTTAGAAGCAGGAAAAGTGGGCATGCGTAAGGATCTGAGCGACTTTTATAAGGGGCAAATTGTGATGGCTAGACAACTAGGTCAGTGCTTCTCCAAACCTGCAGCACTTGTGGGGTGTTGCCCGTTTGCAGTGGTCAATACCTATCAGAAGTGGTCCAAGAAAGGAAAAGCGGTGAACTGGCGACATGGTCATGGGTGACCAAGGCTCCTTGATGCACTTGGGCAGCGAAGGCTGGCCCGGTTGTCCGGTCCAACCGACAAGCTACTGTAACTCAAATTGAGGCAGTGTGATGCTTTGGGTCATAATGTCATGGCTGATCTGGGTATACTGTTCTGAAGTACCCTACATAATGCATAGAAATAATGATCATACAACAAAGAAAAGAAAACAGGTCTGAATAATAAAAAAAAAAAACGTCCAGTGAAATAAAAACAACGTGAATATACAAAGAAATTTATGTTACGAATACATGTCACAGAAATGTTTCCCAAACTCGGGCTGAGTGTGTCTGTGTGTGTGTGTGTGTGTGTGTGTGTGCACCTGCATCTGTGTCTGTGGGTGTGTTCACGTCCGTGTGCGCAGGACGAGAGGAACCAGGTATTGATAGCATACCTGTGGATCCGTCAGACGTGGCACGATGCCTACCTGAAGTGGGACAAGGAAGACTATGACGGGCTGGAGGTCATCCGGATTCCCAGTAGCCTCGTGTGGAGGCCTGACCTCGTCCTCTATAACAAGTAGGGCCAGACGTCCCACAGAGGCGTCCACTTCACGGCGTCCCGCCGGTCCTCAAGTACAGCAAATACAAATGTAACCCGATTGAACCCACAGAGGGTTTGATTATGAGTTGATTCTGTTCATGGCTACCACATAAATGTGTTTTGCCCGGAAGTATTTAAGAGCTTGAGTTGGGAGCATGTGTTGTTTTACAGAAGCACTGTGAAGAATCCTGCCACTAATGTTAACTTAAACAATTTACACGACTTGTCTCCTCTTTGTCTTCCCTTCCCAAACGATACCAGGATAGTTTTAACTAGTCCAGGGTGGTTTAGGGTGTGAAGGATAGAACGGTGGGTGTCTAAAGCGGCTATGAAAAGATTATAAGTCAATGCAAACTGATAGATGGGCCGGCAAGAATGCTGCGGAATATCTCAGGCACTTGGGACAGTTTAGTAGAAAAATATTATTTAATACATAAACTTAAGACATTTACTGCAGATGCCTCCTGGTCTTTATTTGTAGTAGAGTACAATTTTTACCATATGGTCCCTTTAACATACATCTTAATGGTATCTTCTTTTTTATGGCGACCCTACTTCTTGACCATGTTTGTCCATGAACTGGCCAGGCTTTTTCTCCCATATCCAGCAGCGTTATCCTATTCCATTGTGGTTTTCCTTGTTCCTGTGCAGAGCTGATGATGACTTCTCAGGGCCTGTGGACACCAACGTGGTGCTGAGGTACAACGGGGAGATTACGTGGGATGCCCCGGCCATCACCAAGAGCTCCTGTGTGGTGGACGTCTCCTACTTCCCGTTCGACAGCCAGGAGTGCAACCTAACATTCGGCTCGTGGACATACAACGGCAACCAGGTAGACGCGACGGTCTCACACACACACACACACACTCACACACACGGCAACGCAGACAGAACAATTGTGTGTAGCTGTGTGTTAGGGCGTAGACATGCGTGTGCATTAAACTGGACACGGTCTCCTGAACACCCAGCTTTCCGGTCCTGTTATTCTCCGTCCCAGGTTGACATTGCCATGGGCATGAGCAGCGGGGACCTGTCCGATTTCGTGGAGAACGTGGAGTGGGAATGCCACGGCATGCCGGCCACCAAGAACGTCATCATGTATGGCTGTTGCTCCGACCCCTACCCCGACATCACCTACACCGTCCTGCTCCAGCGCCGCTCCTCCTTCTATATCTTCAACCTCCTCCTGCCCTGCTTCCTCATCTCCTTTCTGGCCCCGCTGGGGTTCTACTTGCCGGCAGACTCTGGGGAGAAGGTGTCCCTGGGGGTCACTGTGCTTCTGGCCCTGACCGTGTTCCAGCTCATGGTGGCTGAGAGCATGCCGCCGTCGGAGAGCGTGCCGCTAATCGGTGAATCAGTATGATCTTTCACCCCCCCGTGCACTTAAATGTACCACAGGCATCTGTTCCTGTGTGTTTCTATGTATATATGACTCACCTTCTGCTTAAACTCATCAATACATACCTCTGTCGCTTTTTGTAATGTACCACACAGGAAAGTACTACATCGCTACCATGACGATGATCACAGCCTCCACCGCTCTTACCATCTTCATTATGAACATCCATTTCTGTGGTGCCGAGGCCAAACCTGTCCCGCAGTGGGCCAAAGTTCTCATCATCGACTACATGTCAAAGATCTTCTTTGTCTACGAAGTGGGAGAGAACTGTGCTACTGCCACTTCCTCGACTTCCACCTCTTCTTCCTCCTCACATGTTGGTCAGGATGACTTCAACCAGACAAATTTCAGCCCCCACCAACAATGGGCCAACGGGAAACCGGGTGGGCACAGCGAGCGAGAAAACCAGTGCTGCCACAAACAACCCAGACCCCAAACACCCGGACCCAAACGCCACCCAAAGCCCCGACCACATCATCACATCACCGGTGATGAGAAGAACCATCACTCCAAGTGTGTGGGTTTTGAGTCCAAGAAGGACGTTCCCCTGGGAGACCGCTGTAAGGAGGGCCTTTCGTGTTATCCAGAGCATGAAAAGGCGGCTATGGTTGCTGCTACAATGGCCTCAGTGACCTTTGGTCCCTGTGTGTTCTGTAGTCACGGCAGGAGCCTACCTGGGGTGGAGTCGAAGCTGGTGCGGAACGTGGAGTACATCGCCAACTGTTTCCGGGAGCAGAGGGCCACCTGTGCCAAGGTGGCAGAGTGGAAGAGGGTTGCCAAGGTGATGGACAGGTTCTTTATGTGGATCTTCTTCATTATGGTCTTCCTAATGAGCATTCTGATCATTGGCAAGGCGCCGTGACAACACTGGCTACCCATGAGACCGTCATCTTGTTTATGGTGAGAGTAGTGTAATTCGCATTCACCCGTGTGTTATGTCTTACTGATAAAACTAAAGAAGGTGCGGTGATGACAATGTTCCAAATTATTTTAACAATGATCAGTTACTGATGTTTTTCTATTTCAGGGTTTCTCTCTACAGAAAAATAAATTGTATATAAAAACAGTTATACTGTGGATGGCCGTAACTGTCTCTGCAAATGTACAGTGTGCAAATAGCATTACACACTGGAATAATTATCTGTTGGTCATGAAGTCCATACACACTCTCCACTAAACGATCACTTCTTATTAACGTCTGAAATCACACACCAGGGTTTCATTGAAAAAGAGCAATGGATCTATAGGATCAGAAAACATTTTCAGTTCAAAATGATCTATTTAATAGTTAATGAATGGCTAGTTTCCAGACGGGCAGTGTAAAGATGTAAGATAATATGGAACATCAATTATGCAACGCAACAACTTTGCCCCCTGCAACCACCCATACCAAGAACTTGGAAACATTCAGGTGTTAGTGCATTTCTGTGTCAGGAAGTGGTGGTGGTGTGGGTAACATTGGACCTTTCTGCCCATGCAGGTCACAGAAGTAGTTTCCCACTCAAAGACAGAAATGTTTTTTGTACCAGACTGTCCCGCCCCCAGTACTTCAGCTAATGAAACATTATATATTTGTATCCCTTTGGATCTCGAGTTTACACTGCAGAATTGTCACTTGTACCCAATATTTCCAGCAGAGGGCAGGCACGTTTCACCAATTCTCACCCGATCCAGGCATCGAAGGTCAATTCAAATATGGACACATCAAATTTAAATGAGATTTCTACGGAAGAACCTGTAATATTTTACATACAAACATAATAAAATGCAATATGGATGCTAAAAAAACAGGTTATACAATCATGCTATTATACACAGGTTTACGTATATAGAGCCTTGTTTAACTCCAATTTAATTACTAACCAGTGTTGAAGGCAATCAATTATTATTACTGATGGCGATCTTAAATATATTCTCTGACATTTACAAACCCCTATTTCTCCTTCACAAGGGAGGAGTTCACTCATAGAAGTCTTAACAGTCATCTTCCTCTTCTGGGAACTCATCCTGAGGCATGATGTGCCTGAGAGTGAAATCTCTCACTTTTGCATGATGGGAAAGCCAGTCTCTGGTCCTGTTAGAGGACGATGAGCCCTGGGGGGGCAATACACCATATAATCACCCCCTGAGCCAGGTAGGACTGGTATGAGTTGGAAATGTCATTTGCACAGACAGGAGAGGCTAGATTGAGATCATTGGGGAAATTGCCAGAGTATTTCCGTGATGGACAGGGTGGGGGAATCCATCCTCACCTGTCCAACAATTAACTCAAATATGACAATTTTTACTGTGAAAGGTAAGTTAATGTTGTCACTGTATAATATGACTCAAAACCAGAATCTGATTAAGCAACAGCTGAAATGGAACCAGTCACATCACAATAAAAAATATTTCTGTTTATATAGACTTACACTTGAATAAAATGTGTTTGTAGCCAACACCAGAATCCCCTGAACTGGCAAGGTGAATAATTTGTGGTTTGGTCACAGTTGTTTTTTCCCAGCCATTCAGTCCCATTTAACCCTATCATATCATTTGCATTTAAAGGATAATCTGTGATTTCAGCAATATTATATTATTATTATATACTAGACTTTATCACACCACCATACCTGGAAAACATAGCTGATTAAACTAATTGCATTCTAAACTAAAGTTCACGGTTGGTTGATTACTGGAGTCAGGTGTGGTTGCTGGATCTGGTGATCAAGGGTGATAGTAATCAGGTCCCAAAGGAATAGACATGTAGTTCACTGATCCTGACCATTTGTCAATGGTATCTCTGTATTCTGGCAGCCCCTATGCTCAAACGTGAAACCATTATAACTTTCATTTAATTTGATCCCAAAATCCAAAACAGACAAGAGTTTTTTATCCAGCAGTACATGTGCACCAGACCCTGGGACTTCGACCATTGGACCGTGCCAGACTGCACAAGGCTTTATTTTCACACAGATTAGGCCTAAGTCTGCATTTACTGGCAAACACAGCTTCAGTTAAAGCCCACACAGATGAACAACCCCTCTCCACAGGGCCTGACTGTTGGCATGCTCATGCCCCAGCCCCAGCTGATACTCCAACAACTAATAGTCTTCAGATAATGCTCCATCTTTTCTTTGAATCCCTCTCATTGGGGACTTTGTCCTAGGTCTCCAGGCGGGAGACAGCAGACTCTGGAGCACATAGGGTATAATTTGTATGCCTCTGCTAATGAGCTAGAAAGGGTTATTCGTTTTCCGCAGTCGATTTTGGTTCCAGATTTGTTTCAAGATTAAACAATTTTTGGGTTCTACAAGCTTCTACATGTAGCAGCTCGGAATCAGAACAGCTCATTCAAAGTTTTCTGCCATGGGGACCATTGATGAATCATTTTCTGGTTCAAATCCCGTACACAGATATTGTGAAAAACCGTGTTCTCTCCCTGAGTGATACAGATCACCTTCATAGCTACCAGGTCATTGCCGTAAATAACAATGTGTTATTGAAGCATGAAACTACTTGTGGTGTCAAACCCAATCATGTAAAACACTTCAAACAGTGTCCAAGAGGGAAACAGAAAATTAACATTCACTTTTTGCCCAAAATAAACACTACGAATACAATGACATGAATGCTCACAATATGATGAAAATGGAGTGATTAATCTCTGTCTAATACACTTTGGAGTGTGTATAGCCAGTATGCTAAAACCTTTTTCTTTCGCACCATGTCTGTCCTTTTATAATGTAATTTGCTAATGAAACTGGTAAAGGAAAAGATACAATTGCATTATACAAATACAAATTTGGATACCATAAACTATGCCACTTAATAAAGCAACAGCTTGCCGTAAATTGGCCACGCTTACCATATATTTGCCATGCTCAGGCAAAAGCGTAGGACTTCAACATGGACCTATGACATCGCTATATGGTACTTAGCGGCTGGAATGCTCACATAAAAACAGAAACAATTTCTTTAGCAAACATTTCACTGTTCCTGGCAGTGATCATAAATCACTATGTTACACAGCAGCTCCCGTTCCTGCCTTAAAATATAGGCCCTAAGCACAACAGCACTTGTCCTGACCATGCAGAGCCACGTTGGCCCGATTATCCACCCACCACAGTTGCTGGGAGGGTGATGCTGAGAAGGACACTCTGTAAAAACACATACTTGAGTCAGCACAGCGTGGCTTGGGTCTGCATAACATTGTTGAATAGCCTTGTATTTTTCTGCCTTTACTTCTAGTATTTCTGTTAATTTCCCTATACATTATCAGAAAAGAATGCATAATCAACTGAATTGTGGCTTAACTGGCCAGCATCATATGGGAAGAGGCCTTGTGATCAGTTTTTTTCTGTTCACATCATGCTCAAGTGCCTCCTTTGGCCAGCCCAGACACCTACAAAGCTTCAAAGGGTGAAACAGAACGGCTTGGCACAGATTTCTAATAGGAAGGCCTGCAGAGATCTTGTCAGTCGTTGCAATGCAAATGGGTGAAAAAATAGTTAAAATTTGAGTAAAAACATCTAATGGTTGTTGGGCCCTGACTTCCTCTGGGCATTTGCTGTGTATACCCATTAAAATATATGACTTTCTTTGTGTTCCTTCTAATAATTTGTTTTTGTGTGGCATATAGCCTAGCGGTTAATGTTTGGCCAAGAATGGTTGAGCTGCTCCAAGTACTAGAGCCAACAAGTTAAATAAAAATCTTAATTTGACAGTGAGCAAAGCCCTTAATCAAACTTACTCCTATTTGCTCTATATAAGAGAATCTACTAAATAATTGTGCAAAATATTGTTAGATGTGTCATTGAGTTTTATGGTTATAAAAGTTATATTGTAATTACATTTGAAATAGTTGATAGGCACGCATGCTATTAATTAACCGAAGTGTTGTATTGGAGACACATAGGCTGTGAGAACCGGGAAGGAATTAGACTTTATCCTATGTGCCAACAGACGCAGGTTTATGTTCCCGAATAGAGTGGAGACCTTGGGGAAATAACAGGAACGCCAGATGTGGAGATGAGAAGTGGTGAGAAGAGGAGTTCACTCCATTTTGTCTATGTGAATTTTCTTGTTCAGTATTGGCCTGTTTCATTTGAATATAGTGCGCGTAAATCTCGGGATTTATTCCAGTAATTAGCATATAGTTACCATGGTGATGAAAGCCTTCCCAAGTGTTCGACAATAATATTGTGTTTTTAGAATTTTCGCCTAAACTATTATGTAAATATATGGTGTAAACTTAGTATTAAGACTAGACTTTTTTAACTTCTGTTTGGATTGCAAAATTTACAAAAATCTTGCGTTGTCTTGCCCTTCAACGAAAAGAAGGAATCCTGATTTAGATTGGTTCTTCACGTCTTCAGTTTTTGATCACAGTTTTCAAGCTTCAACATATGCTTGGACATCATGAAATGCATTGCTTTGTGCTGGTTACAGGATATCTGAGAGGAAACGTCTGGAGACGTTTCTTGCGACCAGCCCCTCTGAAGGTAAAGATTCGTCCAATGTAGCAAGTTAAGTTGCTGTTATTTTGTACAATAATACTACAGTAATAGCTAAGTATATTGCAGGACTACTATGTTAAAATAAAGTTAATTACAGACATCGTTCTGACTGCACACCTCCATTTAAAGTGAATTTTGAAGTGGTTATTTTTTTTTCTACACTGATTTTGTTAATCCAGTACAACACATCAACAAGTCTGTGCTGTGTAATGACCATATGTATGTATCAGACGAGGTTTATGCACTGTTACTCAAAGAAGAAAACTCAAAGCACGACGATTTTGTCACAAAACAACTATTACAATTGTGCAGTGTTTGACGTAAACCCAAAGTAATTTAGTCATTTTTTGATACACGGAAAGTGTTTTGAAACATTGTAGTAAGTTCACAGTAACAACCAACATGTTAGCCAGTTGTAAATTATTTTTGGTGCTTCAGTTCATGTTTTAGGAACTTTACATACTTAGAAAATGGCTTTTAGTGAATGTTAAGAGATGCTGATGATTTATATCAAAAATATGAATTAACGATAAGGGCTTAGGAATTATATTTTTGGTGTCTTCCCTTCTCCACCTTTTCAAAATGTTATTTAGTCAGATTAGAAAAAGGATGGGAGAAACCGACTGAAATTAGTACCGGCAGAGGCTGATACGGAACACCTGTTTCAGCACCTTTTCAGCACCGTTTTAGAAGTATCAGTACATTTTAGGCTGTAGCTGCCAAAAATGGACTGAAGACCGTACCTCTAGAAGGCACTTATCTCGACATTGACTGACCCGAGCTTCCCAGCGGATATTAAGAACCCGCCAGCGGATGTAATTAAAACATGTAATTAAAATCTGTGAAAGTAACACAATTACATTTAATAATAGGCTACGTAAAAGGTAATGTATTAAGTATATTTTTGAGTATACCCAAAGATGGAGAACGTTGAGTAATTTAAAGATGCATTCCGCGAAATAGTTGCGCTCAAGCAATTAATCTCTGAAAATGGTGTTCTGTCTGTCATATAATGTGTGCTGAGCTGTCAAACTTGAAATGTCATGGCCAGCTAAAGTATGATAGTTATTCTACCTATAGATTGTTCACATACAAATGACATGTCAAACATATACAGCAAAAAAGGGGGGGTAAAAATATTATTTTTTTATTCACAAATATCCCGTAATGCATATTTAACTTGGAGCAGTGGCGTAACAATCGGGTGTTCAGAAGGTGCGTTGGGGGGACGTGCTTGGCCTCAATGTTAACATTATTTTCTATTTTTATTTTCTATTGTGTGTTGCTATGCTGTTATCACAGTCAAACGGCAACTGGTAGGTATATTTACGGAAGGATGGGCTTCACATACACCGCTTCATAGGGTTTGCCCGGGGGGGTTGACTTGTACGCGGCCTAGTTCTAACAAGATAATCAAATGCTTGGAGGTGAAACTCTTCTTGTACTTCCTATCTTGTCACGTGGCATTCATGATTACGGTTAATTAAAAGTCGTAAGACAAAAATTAATTAGGCATTTTATGCTTTATTATAACTTGTAACAAGGAGAGACAAATGGAATGGACACAGTTCCAATTTTCTGGGCCTGGGAGTGTGTTCTATTAACAAAGTAACAGAAGTAAACAAAATAACTGACAAATAAAACTGGGCAGCATACAGCATCCGACTTGTCTTCCCACTCTTCTGCTCGGAGCTGCTTTTCTGGGGCCCTTCTATCCTGGACCGGGAGAGGGCGGGTGTGCCTTGGCTATGAGTGGTAGGCAACCTGCATTCAAGGGTAGCACCTGGGCTATGTTCAAGAGTCCCATTTTGCAGGCCTGGGCCAGGTTTAACATTGGGGTCTAGATCCAGTGTCGATACACGAGATAACATGTTAATGTGACAATAGTGGGGAACGAGTTTTTGCTGGGTTGTAAATCCAAGGTCGGTGTGCTGGGTTGTAGTCCACGCTACTGCAGTACATGTGCTTCCGAGGCAGTGGCTTAGACCTTACCACCCTAGGCCACATATTCATTTGAGTCGGATCCTGAAGAAGTTCCAGCACCTCTCAGATTGTGCTCAGTTTTTCCACGGAATCCGGTTCCATCTTTTTCCACCACCGTGGGCACTTTGCACTGTAAATATTCTAATTAAAGTGACCAGTGTTTACCGTTCCGGCATCCCATTTTTGTAGCCTCAGCACCGCCAGACAAGACTGGGAAAGTGCGATAATTGGTGTTTTCCGTGAAACAGATGTGATTCATTTGCGATACGCGTAGACTGCGTCTCCTTGCGCTAAGTCAAGCTGGCCGTGCTTAGCCCCCCCCCACCCCCAACTCGGCGTACAGTGTTATGCGTTCCAAACATCGACGCCCACCAGATCAATCTCTCTCTCACGCCCCAGTGTGTTCCGTCACATCCCGATTTACAAATCAATCCCTGCTATGAGGTGTAACAGATAATGATGGATAGATATCAGTCACATTTTCGCATTTCCATCCAATTACGATGATGTAAATATGAGGTAAAACACAACATGCTTATATTTGTAATGCATTATAAACTTTAGTTACTCTACATAATTGAATAGCAAGACATTTTTACCTTTATTTAATTGAACTGACTAGACATGATTTTAAAGCAACTAGTTATTGTTTATTAGTTACTAGTAAACCAGTTCCAGTTGTTACTACTAATTAGTACAGGCTTACTAGTAATACTTTATTTACAATTCAGTTGATTACAGCAATTTCTCATGTTTTCACTATTCGGTATTACATTAGTCAAAATAAAAAATATATTCAAACAAAACTATTCCAAAACTACTATCCACTATTCATATTTGTACTAGTAATTTTATCAGTTTCAGCCGACACAAATGTACGTTTTCTTCTGTCAAAGCCATGTGGCTACCATCAACTGACTACACTCTCTGATATTGTGTTTGTAGACCCTTGTGTGTGTATGTGTATGTGTGTGTGTGTGTTTGTCTTCCCAGTCCCATTGTGATTGGCCGGGAGTTGCGGTGCGTTCTCAGTTGCGGTGCTGAGTCTTGGGAGACAAGGAAGCCATAACAACATGGTGAAACACAACACAGACTCACAACGGCCTTCCGTATCCAAGACAGCCAATGGCTCCCAGATATCCGGACTCAAAAACCTGAGCCTGCTGGATGGACCTGGACTCGGGCAAGAGCACACACCTGCGCCGCCTCCAGAGCCTCCCGCAACTTGCCAGGGCCATGTGGGCTTTCCGGATCCTGTCTACCTCCTGGCAGCGGTCATTTTCCAAAACACTCATTTGAAGAAATCCGCTTCCCAACAGTTGGTCAGTTATGGCAAGCGGATGGGATTGACCCTACCTGAGGTCAAGGATGAGGCGTTCCAACAGGGTGCTTATGAACTGGCCTTCAACACACTCAAATGTAAGTGAATGTCAGAGAGATCTGTAGGTAGTGGGCGCATAGATTATTAAGATGAAATAATAGATACATAAGATGAAGTGAATCCTATGAATCACGTAATATGGCCACTGGTTGTAGCAGGATATTAGCATCGGCGCTGTTTAACTGAAATCGGCTGTAAATGAAAACTACTGTCACTTTGTGAAGTCATAGTTACAGTAGTAGAATGTTGTTTAAAGACATTTTCATCTTCTTTCTTCCTTCTTTCTAAATTTCACTGCTTGTTCATACATACTGTGTCCTCGCAACGGGCCGTGGTGATCAGGGCCTTCATTTGCCTGGATATTGCCTGGAGGTAGTTAACTTCCCTTAAACCACTCAATGAAGAAGGAACCCAACAAAGGCAATTCAAACCTCAATTTTCATTAATTCCAGGTCCTCTAAATTGTAACTTTGAACGGTTCTTCTCTAAGAAAACAATCAGCTGTTTGAAAATGAGATTGAGGAGCCTTAACTCACATTAACTGACAGCTGGAATTAAATCCTGTTGTATTGATGGAGGGAAACGGCAAGAGAAAACCCCCTTGAATGGCCACAGGGGGATTCAGTATGACGCTACAAATCAATTGGTCACAATCTGTTATCTTGCCAGCCAGGGACGGGGGGCAGGTCCATGGTGGCCAAAATCATGGGGCGCATAATCACCATGGTGATAAGCGAGGGATGGTTAGAGGATTGTCAGTGCAAGCCAGGAGATGGAATCGATTTCCCTAACTCTCCCTGCGTGAGAGGGTTATGTCATGTCTTCATGGTCAGGAAGTCATTTTGCTCCCTTCGTAACTATCCACCCACTGAATCTAGATTAATTTAGCTTTTGGTGGTCAGGCCTGCATTTCCCGTAATGACGGCCATCAGATTAACTCAACGTTTCATCGCCTCAAGCTCCGTCACTTCACTGCTGTAACTGTAAAAGTCGAATGAATGCCTGGAGCAAAAGGGCAAAGGTCATACAGCAAGATAGGGCAGACTATGTTTGATGGAATAAACCTGAGATCCAGTCTAAGATCTATTTAATATAGCATGAATAGTGTACACACATTTATTTAAATGGCTGGAATACTTTATTTTGAGGTGTAAAAATAAATAAGTAGTTTCTATCCCATTTGACGCTAATTTTTGTTAAGGGTTTGTTACAATGACGAGTGATAACTTCTGTGTTCTGATTCTCCCCATCTTTCCTATCCTGATATCCCTGGAATGAGTTCATTAAGAGAGCACCAGTTTAGCGGGATAATGTCCTGGAGGTAATAATGTGGAGCATATTAAGGGGAGATTGACTAGCGGAGGCTAACGTTGGGAAGCTAAGTAGAATAATCACCAGATACAAACATGTGTCACGCCTTTATCCTCCCTAATTCCAGTCATTTACTGTCCCTCAGTGCTACTAATGAGACAGCACTACATTGTGTGTGGCTGAATGTTTTGTCTGGCCCCAGAATTTACATTGGAAAAGACTAAATAAGGTGGGTCGCTACATGCTTGTGCAATTTCACATGATGGTATGAACTTTGTTAGGTGAACATTACATCGTCCCTTTGTTGGATTTGGTCACATTTGTTGTGTTGAGATGTTGCTCACCTATGAAGTGACACCACTGATAAACCAGCTTTAATCTCCCTCGTCCTCTGAGGAACGTGATGACTTCAGTTGCTGAGATTGGTATTTAAGACACACGCTCACCCACACACACACACACACACACACACACACACACACACACACGCTGGATGAATTCTGCATGTTCAACCGGTGAATGACAATGATCCGAAATCGACCTACGGTCAGTTGTTAACCTGAAGAAAGCGCTTAAGCAGCAGAAACACGATGCACAAAATGCCAGTGACCCCTTGTATTGATAATGGGATTATAACTCTTATCCATTCAGAACCAAAAATTGCCCTATACGCCAAAACCCAGTCGATACAACAGTAAAATGGACTTTGTGTGTTGGACAGGGACTTTTCTCTCCCCATTCATTTACACAAAGAGCTAACACCCAGAGGAGACTGTGTGGTTCATGTTCATTAGAAGGAGGTGGTTTTGTTTAGTGTGTGTGGGTTAGTGTGTAACATTTCCTCACTGTGGACCCCTGAGTGAAAAAGCAAATGGAAATGATTTCCAGGGTGGAATAGCTAGATCACAGGGATCTATTTCTGTCTCCTTCCCCCGCCTCCCCCGCCTCCCCCGCCTCCCCTCTTTATCTCCCCTTTACTTTATTTCCCCTCCCTCTGGCTCATCCCCATCACTCTTTCCCCTTTTCTCATTTTCTCTGTTTTTCACTTGGCTCTTTCTACAGTCCCAATCCTCACCTTGACTCTTGAAGGGTTTATCACATCTGATGTGACACATACTGAAACTCTTTCCTTTTCGTCGCTCACCTGATCTTTGACGTTATAGATTCCGCTCAACGCAAACCAGTTGATGTGTGAATTTAGGGGTCAGAAAATAAAATATGTGTGGGCGAAGTGTGATTTTCCCCCTCTCATCCCTTCCTCTCTCCATTCGCCATCCCCTCCGAGAGCACTCCTACCTAATTGTCTGTAGTAGCCAGTCGTCCATGTCCCAGCACAAAGCTGATATGTGTCTGGCGTAGACAGGGAATAGGTTCATTTGGCCTGGGGGATGCAGCCTGTTTCAGACCATGAGAGGGAGGATACATTTCTGTCTAACATGTCTGGCTGAGAGCGTGGCATTAAAACCTTAACCTGCAGGGGAGTTATAAACTGTAGGCTACGTTCCAAGGGTTGACCAAGTGGTCCGCCCTGCTCTCCTGAGACGAGATTCCGTCGGGACTGGCAGACCTTGTTCTGCTGGAATGTGAAATAGGGTTTACAGACACGGAACACTGCGAGACAAAGAGCTGAATAAGTCCAGGCGGCGTTGCATTCATGCCTCCTAGTGCTTCTGCCTGGATTTATTTGACCGCGGTCGTCATCATTCATTCGCCTTAGTTAGCGAGCTGGGCGAGAGCCACACCACACCGGAATGCTTTAAAACAATCGGTTAGAGACTAGCGCCTCCATCGCTCCATGCAGTTTTCTGCTCTTTGGACAGGGATTTTTAAGCTGATCCTTGGTGGTGTCTCGGGCTACACTTGGCCATACAGGTCGATGTGTAGGTGCTTATACCCCTTCTCAGCCCCGCCCCTTGTGCGCAGTAGCTCCTGGTATTATAGATTTATTGGGGAATTTGGTCCGTGTTTTACCCGTCGGGTTCTCTCTAGGCTGATTTATAGACCAGAGAGGACAATGACCTCGGCGTGCAGACGGCTTCCTCACTCTGTGTCCTCCCCTCCGGGTCTCTGGGGAGCAGCCAGGCGGACATGGCGGCCTTATCTTTAACACCTGCTGCTGCAGCTACAATGGTCAAAACACTCATTGACCTGATGATGCTGTAAATTGTGCTGATTTTAGTGTTCCAATCCCAGCTATACTATGTTTAGTGTGTGTGTGCGCGTGTGTGTGTGTTTCAAGGTGAACGTTTCTATGTGTAACGCGTGTGTATTGCTATCCAGCCTTTATCTGATTGGCCCAAGTTCAGTTGGTGTGATATGTGATGCTGTACAGTGTAAACTGCTGCTTATGCCGTTGCCATGGCGTCACAGTGGCAGTTCTCTGTCACGGCGAAACCTCCCAGTGACAGTCAGAGAGGAGTCAGCTGTGTCATTTACGATTAGAGGTTAATCAGGGCAGCACAGGCACAAACACACACACACCAGCGCGAATGCACGCACGTACACTTCCGTACTTTTAAAACCTACCCGCATGCCTCATTTCCTTCTCGCCTTGGCGACGGGATAAAGAGGATTTATAGAATAAAGGAAATGCTGTTCTAACAAGATTACCTGGACATGCATATTGGATAAAGCTTTCATGCTTTCCTTTCCAATGGGGGAATACACACGTGAATACACACGTGAATACACACGGAGACACTGAGGGGATTTGAGTAACAGGTGTTTCCTAATCTGACAGCGATAAAGCTGATTGTGCTGCCCCCCCCCCCGCCCGTCGAATTGGTACGACTGCCTTTCTAGGGACCAGGCTGTGCGTGTGAGGCTGTCTGAGACAGTGTATGGTCGAGGTGTGTAAGTGTGGGTGAGTGGGTGTGTGAGAGACTATGTGTCCGCGAGGTTGTGCGAGTGTGTGTGAGAGAGAGGCAGAATGAGAAGCTGTGAGTGTGCAAGGCTTTTCATTTGTAAAAGTGTGTGTGTGTTTTGAGTGTGTGTGTGTGTGTGTGTGTGTGTGTGTGTGTGAGTGTGTACGTCTGATGTGAAGCAGTGTTAGGATGAAACATCCTGTTGGTGAGGGAGACGGATGCTGCCTTCAGAATATCTCAGAGAGGAGAAAAACCCATTAGGAATCCCACATCTCTGTCAGATTGCTGGTTTGTAGCAGTCACCTTGGTCTTTAATAAGAGCAATGCCTCAGACATGTATGGGATTATAATTACTGATTACATTACTGCTAGTGTGTGATTAATACGTGTCGCTGAGGTTTTATTTTTAGACACAGCGAAGTAATTGCAGTAAATCAACTAAAAGAATTCTCTGATTAACTCCATTAAAAACCAAATGACCATTTAGTTGTGTGGTTTGAAAATCCCAATCCAATTGAATTATCATTATAAATTATAGCTAGATTCTTCCCGCTGCCTCCAGGAACTCAGCCTATCTCTTTCCACTCCAGACAAGAGCTCATCACTGGATGTGCTGTCTCAAGCTAGTCATTTATTTCACTGGGTTAGGTGTGTCAGTCTTCGTGCCCCTATCAGGCTTGTTCCAAATGATACTGTCTGGGCTCGGGTGGTCTGGCCTGTGGAGTTAATTAAAAACAGAGATGACTGAGATACAGTTGAGTTACAGTTGCCCCTGTCAGGAACCATTATCTAAACATTATGGAAATATTCTCCTTCCCTCACTCCCATTTGTTTTTCTCTGCCCCTTACTGCTTCTCCCTCTTCCTCTCCCTATGTTATTGAAATTATTTAGTGTCTCTTTTCTAAACAGACCAAGAGCTCCTGGAAGACGTCATGATTGACAGCGGTTTTTACCTCTCCCAACCAATGGTGAGTTGAAACTGAAAGTTAGATTTTTGTTTCAATTACTTCAGCTTCCTCCAACGTACTCCTTGACTCAACCCTAGTACTCCTTAGCTGTCAATTCTAATGTCCTGCTTTACTTCATATTGTACAAAACACTTGTTTTTCAGCTCTCGTAGCTTTTTGTACCACTAATCTGTCATACTGTGATACTGTGATACTGATTATTATAATGATATAAACGCTTTTATCACATCACAAAGCCCTTTGCGCCACAGCAACCCCCGTCATTAAACACCAGCACTCTTTAATGACCACACTGGAGTAAACACATCTGAGACAACAAAGAAGCTTGGGCTGGTGTTTTCTTTTTTGTTGTTTCATTGTTTTTCTCAAACAGAAACCAAAAGGCTCAGTTAATTAGCGATGAGATCGGAATCCTGTCCGCGCATCCCTGGGTGATGTCTGTGTGCTCCGTGCTCGGGCTCGGTCCTCACTGGGTTGTGTTCGATGCGTATCCCTTCTCTCTCCGTCTTTGGGAGTGGCTTCCTGGGCTGTGAGCAGAATGCAAATAGCACTGTAAATGTAAAAGGAACCTTCCCACTACGCCCACAAACCTAGGACATAGTCCCACTGTAACGCCATACCTCACCACTCATTTTACTCAGAAGGGGCATCTGGGAGGAAATTCCTATTTATTTGTTTGTGCACCTAGTTTTGAGAAACAGCCTTTAACAGAGCAGCGACTCAATCAATCAATCAAATGTATTTTATAAAGCCCTTTATACACCAGCAGTTGTCACAAAGTGCTTTTACAAAACACCCGACTCTCCTTTGTTATTGCTTAACTATCATGAACCTTGAAAGGGGTGTTTTAAATGTGTAGCTGTTTGTGACAAGGAGCAGAAATTACGTTCTATGGAAAAGAGAGGTGAATGTGTGATTGGAATGATGGGTAGACAGACATTTATGTGTGGTTCTAGACTCTGAGCATGGGGACCTGGTCTGCTGCTGGTTTTCTATGCCACCTGGTAATTAATTGGGAGAATCAGAGTTTAGAATTCCTGCATGAAAGAATGTCTAACCATTGTGTCACTGTGTTTGTGTGTGTGTGTGTTTGCTTAATGTGTTCATAAGTGCACACACACACACATTCACACACACACACACACACACACACACACACGCATGCCCCCAGTTATATGTGTTTGAAATACGGCCTTGCCTGGAATGAATGGGTCTTCCCATGGTTAGTTGACAGGTCGTTATTCGGCATCCCACATGGAGATAATAAAGCCCAGACACAATGAGGCTTTCTTTAGAACTCACTCTCACCTCATTTTACACCCCTGGCATCTATAAAGTTCAACCTTGATGGAGTGAGGAAACAGAAGGACATATGTGCTGATGGAACAGGAGGAAGAGAGAGGAAGGGAAGAGGGGGGAGGTGAAGTAGAAGCAGCATTTGGGGAGAAAGAAGAGCTCTTAATGGGGGGGGGGGGGGGGGGGGGGGG
>JACXGJ010005399.1:0-39256 GCA_016801105.1 Esox niger
GGCAGCGGGACTGGGCCAGCTGTGACCTGGCAGCGGGACTGGGCCAGCTGTGACCTGGCAGCGGGACTGGGCCAGCTGTGACCTGGCAGCGGGACTGGGCCAGCTGTGACCTGGCAGCGGGACTGGGCCAGCTGTGACCTGGCAGCGGGACTGGGCCAGCTGTGACCTGGCAGCGGGACTGGGCCAGCTGTGACCTGGCTGAACTGATCAGGTAAAATGTGTCTAGGGAGAAGAGGACGAAAGGTCAACAGCTTGGGGCTGGAGAAAACCCGTACACATAGATACCCAGAGTCTCTAGTGGTCTTGCACGCACGCACGCACGGTAAAGTATGCCCTTGACATGCATGTGGCAGGCCCTAGACCGCTACGTGAGGAGACGCAGGATGTGGGGGGGTTCGGAGGGGGGCTGAATGTTGCGTTGAAGCGGTGTACCTGCACTGAGCCCCCGTGCCTGTCCGACGCCAGGTGGGAGGCCATGTAGGAGGAGTTTGTCCGACTGGGCTGAACCTCCCACGCTCCCCGCCGGTCGGACGCTGCAGTCTGCTCAGGTGATTGTGGCGTTGTGTCGGGGGTGGGGGATTGGGGTGAGGGAGGGCGGTTGCGAGTTGGGTGGAACGTGGGAGGGGTTAGAGAATGTGCACGGGGGGGGGGGGGTGCCAGGCGAGGTGTCATGCAAAGCAGCACGTGAAAGAACAGGAAAGAAAGAAAAAACAAAAGCAGAGATGAATAATGTGAAAAATGGCGAGGCAAAGCGCAGATACCACATTACTGACTGGGGGCCGGATACTAACCTGGCCTGGGGCACGTCTTACTCAAACGTTCAATGTCAACGGGCGGTTTACACCCGTTGACATTGGTGTGCACCTCACAGGTTAGTATCTAGCCTGAAAAGTGAACCAGTTGTGTCACACAAAAAAGCAGTTGACTACAAAAAAACTCAAGCACTGCGCTAGCTATCTATGTTGCATTTGGTGGTGCATTGAACGTATTTAGAAGAATGAAAATATCTACATATTAGCCAGCCATGTCCTGTAAGCGAGATAGGTCCTGACTGATATTCCCATTTATGACTGAGGTTAAAGTTAGCTTTCCAAAGCCCAGTTGTTCACTCGGTTTAGCCTCAGGGAATGGGGCGATGCTTGGAATGTCACATCCTCATCAGTCTGCCAAAACACCTTCAACAGTTTGTTTAAACTGATATAGATAGATACATTAATAGATAGATATATATAGACACATACACACACACACACACACACACACACACACATTTTTGGTTTTCGTCTTCATTCAATCATGTCATCAAAACAGCACTTGGTAGAATCTAACCTAAAGCCTTATTTTCCATTTTGTATTTTTTGGAGCCATCTGGCTAATCAAAAGGCAATTTTATGAAAAATCACATGATGGTAATATTATGAAGTTTGGCTACAGCACCAAACAGATAGGCTTGAAATTTAGCAAATAATCTGAATGGAGTTGTAAGGGGAGAAAGCACACAGGCCATTGCAGCGTTAGCTAGCTACCTTAATTAGGTTCTCTTGATTTGATTCTGGCAAGACAGCTACCATGTAATCAGAAGAGATAAATAACAACCAGTAAGTTTGTTTAAAAGGTGAGTGACGTAGATTGCAATCACTCTCCTCTTCCCTGCTCCATACTGACTGCCCTCTGTGAACTGTAATAATAGTAGTAGTAGTAGCAGTAGTAGTAGTAATGTAATACATTTCCATATGCTGAACAATTACTGTTGTTTTCTTAGAGATTCGATCCAACAACCCATTGGTTCCTGGCCAATTAGACAGCTGCCTGACCGTGGTTGTTTATAGATGATGGAATCTTAACTTTGACCAACTCTATTTGACCAAAAGAACGCATGGAAGGCTGGGTGTGGTACTCGATGGAGAGGAACCTGGGACAGAGGGACTACTGATTTATGATTTAGACAGTCTTATCTACAAAGGATAATTTTGTCTCTGTCATACTTGTTGGCTGAAAGCCAAGCTCATATTTTTCCAGAGTTGGCCTACTCTTCACAGCGTTCTTGAACATTTGGTAGATGAAATGCTCTAGGATCCTGATTCACACACAGTCAAAATAGTGCATTAAAAAGGCATGTCCTGAAGGCTAAAGTGTCCCCTATGGGCAGCATATCAACTCAGTTATGAGGGACAACTACACACGAGCAAGGAAATGCCAACCCAGCTACACCCTTAACGCTCCTTTTGAATGCCAGAAGATTTTACACACGTGCATTCTGGCCGTTACGCGCATCAGGCGAGCTCTGCAGTCCGGCATGCTTAACGAGCTCGGCAGTCAGGCATGCTTGACGAGCTCGGCAGCCCGGCATGCTTGACGAGCTCTGCAGTCCGCCAATGCTTAACGAGCTCTGCAGTCCGCCAATGCTTAACGAGCTCTGCAGTCCGCCAATGCTTAACGAGCTCTGCAGTCCGCCAATGCTTAACGAGCTCTGCAGTCCGCCAATGCTTAACGAGCTCTGCAGCTTGTGGCAGTAGTGGCATCCAACCATCATTGTACATTTAATAAAAGTGAGAACGGCTTGGTGGGTCATGTTCTGGAGCCCAGGTAGCATCTCCCATCCCCAGCCAATGGGCCCACTCTGTAAAGCCACGCCCCGTCCCCCAGATTCTCCAGCTTGCTTTATGAATGAAGACAGTCGGGGGGGAAGCCATTTTGACCTTCAGCTGAAACACTTCGAAGTCGGGGCACACGCCCTTGGGGAGTCCCCTGGCCGCTCTCAGAAAGTGGGGGGTCTGGCCTACCTGATTCCTCATGGGTTGGTGCTGTGCGGGCCGGTCTCTGTGCGGATGGCTCTCTCTAGTGATGGCAGAAGCTCCAGAGTCCACGTTGACGGAACCCACCGGTGTCGGCTATGGGATGCAAGAGCAACACCAGTTAGCGGTCAGGCCGGCGGTGCACCAGGGGGCTAGCCATTTCAATGCGAGCGAGAGACGCCACGTACTATCTGTCTGCCAACCCAGTCGTAGGTGTAATCGAAGGTGTATCCTTTCCGTTCAAACAGCTCCGTGAACAGGGTCCTCAAGTATTCGTAATCAGGCTTTTCAAAGAAATCCAGGCGTCTCACATAGCGCAAGTAGGTGGCCATCTCCTCTGCAACAGCATTAGCAGATATGAATGAGTCATCTGTACCAGTGGGGTATAAAGCGCTCGTGCCTACACCTGGCTACAACGCTGAGAGCCTAGGCATATCACCATCATCGTCATCATCATGAACATGTTGCATTGAAAACAATATTAGATTTAAACAGAAAAATGTACCTGGGAAGCTCTCACAGAGAACCTCAACAGGAGTATTTCTTTTTGTGTCTCCAATCTTCTGGTAGCGCTCTTTCAGTGTGTCAGCCTGTAAAAAGAACCACGGGACAAAAAGTGTTACACAACTACACCGCTAACAGACAAGAGCAAAACCTCAGGGAAGCTTCTAGAACCACGTACTTTAAGGCCTTGCCATGGCAGACTCCCACGGAGGAAGTACATAAACATGTGACCCAAGGCTTCCAAATCGTCTCGACGACTTTGCTCTGTTAAGATGAAACAAGCAGGAGTTACCTTTCAGGAAAGCGCGGTGAGCCATGATTTTAACTACAGTCTTTGGTTCCCTAGTTATCCTTAGTATTTATAACAACGCCAACCTCAAATGAGGAGAAAAAGCATTAGAAATATACATTTTATGTATCTATTTTGGGGCATTTCCTGAACCGTTCTAAGACAGAAAATGAATAGGGAGTGTTTTTCAAGTAATATTTTTTACGTAAGTCAAAAATCATAATTCATTGAGTTTCACAAAAAACAACAAACCAGCACATGTTTTGTGTAAACCACACCCTCAAAATTCTTGGCAAACAAGACGTACCTTTCCCCAAATGAGTGTTAATAGACATATATCGGGCTGTCCCGGTTAAGCTCTTGTGCTCCCTGTATGGGATGTGTTTTTTGGTTTCAGGCTCGATGTACTCTTTGGCCAGGCCAAAGTCAATGATGTGGATGATGTGGTCTTTTTTGCATCCTTGCCGTCCGATGAGAAAGTTTTCAGGCTTGACGTCTCTGTAGATGAGGTTTTTAGAGTGCACGTACTCCATCCGGGAGATCTGAATAGGGACATGACAGTCAGTAAGAGTGGCCTACAGACCCATGTACACAAACAGAACACACAAATAACCTATCAACGAGGGTTTTTATAATAGAACAGGGGGGGAAAAAAAATCTTAGGTAAACTATAATCCAATGTTTTTCTGAGATGAATTCAAGGCTGGAAAAACTAATAAGCTTTTTTAATTAAACTAGAACTCACTAGCTGAATAGCGATCATCAAAACCGTCTTTAGTGAGAAGGTTCTGTCACAAAGGTCAAAGAGGTCTTCTAGACTGGGGCCCAGAAGCTCTAGAACCATGGCATTGTACTTCCCACAGGGCCCAAAGTAAAACACCTGGGGAAGCCCTTCTGCTGAAAGACAGAATGAAGGAGAAGAGGAATGTTAAAACAATGAGAAGGTATCATTCTGTTATTGTCTGGTTGCAGTCTGAAAAAGTGCTAGGAAAAAGTATAAAATATTGTTTAGCATTGTCACTATGTTAGTGAACTGAGAGGGAGGCAAACCAGGGGACCAATATCGGGCCACAACATGCCTTAACAGAAGCAACGCGTCGTTCCAGGGTACCTAACCAGAAGCAACGCGTCGTTCCAGGGTACCTAACCAGAAGCAACACGTCGTTCCAGGGTACCTAACCAGAAGCAACGCGTCGTTCCAGGGTACCTAACCAGAAGCAACGCGTCGTTCCAGGGTACCTAACCAGAAGCAACGCGTCGTTCCAGGGTACCTAACCAGAAGCAACGCGTCGTTCCAGGGTACCTAACCAGAAGCAACGCGTCGTTCCAGGGTACCTAACCAGAAGCAACGCGTCGTTCCAGAGTATCTATTGAGAGAAGCAACTGTGGCGGTGGGACAAGTAAACCACAGATACGCTCCATTTAAAAACAAACATTACTATGTTATATTGAGGCCTGTCTTTATTTGATCATTCTTAATATGAGGTGACACACAGACTAATTCACTTAAGGAATACCCTTCCCATTTCCCTAAGTGGTTCCATCTGAGGGGCATCTCCTGTTGGTAGAAAGTAGAGCAGACATGAGAGGTTCACGAGTCCAGCACCACCATTCTTTCTGTTTCAATGAACGTCAGTGAGCAAAGTAAACATGACAACTTCCTTACACAGACTGGAATGAACGGAGGCCACTACCTTCACAATGTTGCCCATCTTGAGTGTTGACTAGAACAGTGGTTCTCAAAGTGCCCCAGACAATCACTATAAGATCCAGTATTCCAAACCTAGGACACTAGTATCAGCTTGTCTGCTTATTATCAAGCCCTTGACAACTTAGTTCAAGTGAGCTAGTTCAGGGCTCCCCAGGAGGGCTTTGAGAGCCACTGGACAAGAAAGTTGTATGCACAGAGTCTGACTGATTAGATTATAGCTGCAGGTAAACGCGATGGGCCGGACTCGCAGGAGGAATAAATGTGATCAAGTAATATCGCCTATGTTAACACTTTATTATGAACAAATGCAGTGGGGCAAACCAGTATTTAGTCAGCCACCAATTGTGCAAGTTCTCCTACTTAAAAAGATGAGAGGCCTGTAATTTTCATCATAGGCACACTTCAACTATGAGAGACAAAATTAGAAAAGAAATCCAGAAAATCACATTGTAGGATCTTTTATGAATTGATTGGTAAATTATGGTGGAAAATAAGTATTTGGTCAATAACAAAAGTTCATCTCAATACTTTGTTATATACCCTTTGTTGGCAATGACAGAGGTCAAACGTTTCCTGTAAGTCTTCACAAGGTTTTCACACACTGTTGCTGGCATTTTGGCCCATTCCTCCATGCAGATCTCCTCTAGAGCTGTGATGTTTGGGGGCTGTCGCTGGGCAACACGGACTTTCAACTCCCTCCGAAGATTTTCTATGGGGTTGAGATCTGGTGACTGGCTAGGCCACTCCAGGACCTTGAAATGCTTCTTACGAAGCCACTCCTTCGTTTCCTGGGCGGTGTGTTTGGGATCATTGTCATGCTGAAAGACCCAGCCACGTTTCATCTTCAATGCCCTTGCTGATGGAAGCAGGCTTTCACTCAAAATCTCACAATACATGGCCCCATTCATTCTTTCCTTTACACAGATCAGTCATCCTGGTCCCTTCGCAGAAAAACATCCCCAAAGCATGATGTTTCCACCCCCATGATTTACAGTAGGTATGGTGTTCTTTGGATGCAACTCAGCATTCTTTCTCCTCCAAACACGACGAGTTGGGTTTTTACCAAAAAGTTATATTTTGGTTTCATCTGACCATATGACATTCACCCAATCTTCTTCTGGATAATCCAAATGCTCTCTAGCGAACATCAGACGGGCCTGGACATGTACTGGCTTAAGCAGTGGGACACGTCCAGCACTGCAGGATGTCCCTGGCGGCGTAGTGTGTTACTGATTGTAGCCTTTGTTACTTTAGTCCCAGCTCTCTGCAGGTCATTCACTAGGTCCCCCCATGTGGTTCTGGGATTTTTGCTCACCGTTCTTGTGATCATTTTGACACCACCGGGTGAGATCTTGCATTGAGCCCCGGATCGAGGGAGATGATCAATGGTCTTGTATGTCTTCCATTTTCTTATAATTGCTCCCACAGTTGATTGCAGATTCAGTCTTCCCAGCCTGGTGCATGTCTACAATTTTGTTTCTGGTATCCTTTGACAGCTCTTTGGTCTTGGCCATAGTGGATTTTGGAGTGTGACTGTTTGAGGTTGTGGACAGGTGTCTTTTATACTGATACCAAGTTCAAACAGGTGCCATTAATACAGGTAATGAGTGGAGGACAGAGGAGCCTCTTCAAGAAGAAGTTACAGGTCTGTGAGAGCCAGAAATCTTACTTGTTTGTAGGTGACCAAATACTTATTTTACAGAGGAATTTACCAATAAATTCATTAAAAATCCTACAATGTGATTCTCTGGATTTTTTTCACTAATTTTGTCTCTCATAGTTGAAGTGTACCTATGATGAAAATTACAGGCCTCTCTCACCTTTTTAAGTGGGAGAACTTGCACAATTGGTGGCTAACTAAATACCTTTTTGCCCCACTGTACATCTAAAACCTGTTTCTGTTGCACTAGCCAGGTACATTATGTAAACCTGCACTGCTTTATTCGAGGGTTAAAGGTACTATACCTGGCTGGCAGTCAAACTTCAACCGGCATAACATAATTTTTTTTTTTTTAAAGCAATTCGATAGACTTAGAAAAACAGCATTTCAAAACAGCATTTATGGTGCCTCCATCCACATGCACAACACATCAAGGGAGACCAAACTAAATACCGCGGTTGTAAATTGCGTGTGACTGGCCTGTCCTGTCAGCTTGAATGAGTCTGGCCATTCTCCTTAAAGATGCTTTCACCCACAGCACTGCCACTCACAGGATGCTTCTTACGGCATCATTTTCTCTACAATCCGAGACTGTGGTGCGCAGGACAGTGCTGAGTTGCAGCCACGCGTTTTGCCATTTGCAGTGAGGAGGTGTAACAAATGTTTTCAGTAAGTGAATATCAATCGAAAAAACCCACTGGACCCGGAGGACAAATTTCCAGAATGTCTAGCTAGTGGCCTATTTACAACCGTGTTTCCAAACACAGAATGCAACGAAGTCCCTATATTGAATAGAAAATTGTACAAAGACAACATATCAAATGTTGAAACTGAGAAAAAAACTATGCTTTTTTAAATAATATGGCCATTTAGAATTGGATGCCAGGAACATGTTTCCAAAAAGTCGTGACAGGGACATGTTTATTATGGTGTTGCATTTCTTTTAACAACACTGTAAGCGTTTGGAAACTGAAGAGACGGATTTCTGAATTTTTAAGTGAAATTTTTATTGCCATTCATGCTTCATACAGGATTTCAGCTGCTCAACAATTTGGGGTCTCCTCATTTCATTATGCACCAAAAGATTTCAATATGAAACAGGTTTGGACTGCAGGCAGGCCAGTTTAGCACCCAGACTTACTACGGAGCCATGCTATTATAAGGTGCACAATCTGATTTGGAATTGTCTTGTTAAAATAAGCAAGGCCATCCCTGAAAAATACATTGCCTGGATGGCAGCATATGTGGCTCCAAAACCTGTATATATTGTTCAGCATTAATGATGCCTTCATAGATGGGCAAGTCACCCATGCCATGTGCACTAATGCACCCCCATACCACCATGGATGCTGGCATTAGAACTGTGTGCTTAAAACAAGCCGGATGGCCCCTCTCTTTAGACCGAACGGACGTGGCATTCATTAAAAATGAAATAGGGCCCATGAACTCTGGACCTTATTTATACATTTCTTAGTTAGTTTTAACTTGCATTTGTGGATGCAGCAAAGTACTATGCTCACAGACAATGGTTTTCAGGAGTGTTTCTTAACAGCAATCCAATATTGGTTTTAGGCCTTGCTGCTTCCATACTGAGATTTCTCTGGATTCTCTGAATCTTTTAATGATATTATACACAGTAGATTGAGATCCCCAAAACACTTAGCAATTACACCGAGAACTATTATTCTTAAACTGCTGCCTGCACTTTATTTCAGTGTTGAAACCCTCTCTATGTTTACTTCTGAAAGACTCATCTCTGGGATGCTCTTTGTAAATCCAATCATGTCTGACCTGTTGCCAATTGACCTTATTTGTTGTGAGATCTTACACCATGTTTTTTTTGTATTATACAACTTTTTCAGTCTTTTGTTGAGTCTTTCCCAGCTTTTTGAAACATGTTGCTGGAATCAAATTCCAAGTGGGCATTTTTAGTTTCAACATTTGATATGTTGTCTTTGTACTATTTTCTATTGAACATAGGGTTTAAATGAATTGCACATCTTTGCATTCTGTTATTTCCATTTTACACAGAATCCTAGCTTTCTGGAAATTGGGTTATAAAAGGGAGATTGTCAATATCAAATTGCTGTCAATATTCCACAGATAAGGAAGAACAAGGGCTGAAACATAACTGTTCTTTAGAAATTGCACTACAAAGACCTGGAAATTGCTAAGGCAGGTGAATATTTAGTAGCAAACAACTTCGCCATTGTGGTCATCATCATGTCAATCACAGAAATAGGGAGTGTGTGCTTGCTGAACAAAGATGAAGATGGAGCCTGTAATAAAGGGGGAGCGTGTGCCTGCTGAACAAAGATGAAGGCGAAGTCTGCCACAACATGGTGGTTTATGGGACTCTGTGTCAAACAAGAGCAGGGGTCAAAGCAAAATAGTAAGAGCAGTATGCATTACATTTTTTTTTATAAACAGTACTTCACAAAACTGGTTTTGGCATACGACCAGAGCTAAAAAAAAATGCAAATGTTGTTTATGCTGTAACACATAATGAAGTGGTATTGTTCAAAGACACGCTCACGTCACCAAATCCCAAGCCAGACACTAGTGGTGAAAACTAGCCAGACCGCCACCTGAAGCAGCAGCAGATGTAAGAGCACCTGGACATCTAACTGAGCAGCGTAATCTACAGGCCCGACCACCCAATCAACCGACTACTGACACATCCACGTAGATGTCACCCCCGTCTATGGGAGCAGGACTGCAGGCCTATCAACCTACTACTGACACATCCACGGAGATGTCACCCCCATCTATGGGAGCAGGACTGCAGGCCTATCAACCGACTACTGACTCATCCACGGAGATGTGACCCCCGTCTATGGGAACGGGACTGCAGGCCTATCAACCTACTACTGACACATCCACGAAGATGTCAACCCCGTCTATGAGAACGGGACTGCAAGCCTATCAACCGACTTCTGACACATCCATGGAGATGTCACCCCCGTCAATGAGAACGGGACTGTAGGCCTATCAACCAACTTCTGACACATCCATGGAGAGGTCATAGACGGGGGTCTATGAGAACGGGACTGCAGGCCTATCAACCGACATCTGACACATCCATGGAGATGTCACCCCCATCTATGAGAACGGGACTGTAGGCCTATCAACCAACTTCTGACACATCCATGGAGAAGTCATAGACGGGGGTCTATGGGAACGGGACTGCAGGCCTATCAACCTACTACTGACACATCCACGGAGATGTCACCCCCGTCTATGAGAACGGGACTGTAGACCTATCAACCGACTTCTGACACATCCATAGAGAAGTCATAGACGGGGGTCTATGGGAACGGGACTGCAGGCCTATCAACCTACTACTGACACATCCACGGAGATGTCATAGACGGGGGTCTATGGGAACGGGACTGCAGCTAATGGAGCTCAGCACCAAAGTTCTTTCAATAAGCACATGAAATGATGGGAGGAGGCCCTCCCCCTCTTCATATTTCATCTCCTCTCTGGGAGCAGCGGTGCTTGTAAGACCGGGCCAGTGGGAGGTGGAACTGAGAGGCAGCAGTCATGCTGAAAGCAGTTATAAGAACAACACTATATGGTTATTCCTGTAAACTAAGTAGCCCAACCCTCCCACACCGCAGATGTTCTCAAGCAATCACCTACTTTAGAACAATTCTAATCCAAAATGTCCTTTAAGCGTGGATGAGTTCAATGGAACAGAGGTGCATTTTCCTCTTGCACACCACCAAGGGGAAACAGAATGTGTGTAGGTTTTGCTGCCTTGAAACTTCAGGCGCACCTTTGTCAGGTAAAGGACCCCACAGCAAGATGTTATGGAAAGGGGATTTAGGCTACAATCTGAATCAGCATGCATTAAGCTGCTTTCATTCTTTAAGAATAACTGCTGCCTTGCAAGAAACAGGATGCTTCTGTTTATCTTAATTAACTGTGGTTGCTTCACTAATCTGTCCTGGTTATCCCTCACATCAAGAGCCAACATCTGGCCCTGCTTGGCAATGGATGACAATCCTGAGGGGAGGGTTGAATTTAAGTGGCCATGCGAGTGCATGCATGTTAGGACTACTGAGAGATACAGTTCAGCTCCCTTAGAATCAGAAATCCCTAGGCTTATTCAAGTCGGTAGGAAGAAACAGGAGACATTTCATTGAACAGCCTGCTCCGCTTCAGTGTTCAGTTCCTGTTAAGAGACTTAACACCATGTGACCTGGGGCCACCCAGAGCGGGTCTTAAGGACTAGCGCTGGGACATGCCCAACACAATGGGTGCCGTGGAGATAGAACTTTGCAAATGTATTGAATTTTCTGACTAATATTTTCTTTGATGTTGCCTGAGTTCCACTGGCCTTTTTGACACATCTATTCCAGGTGAAACGGCACGGTATCAGACAAGGACACAGGTGAGACGGTCAGACCAGAAACATCTCTCTTCTGGCCTACAATCCAAAAAGCTCCACATTGTCATCACCGGGTCAGTGGTTGGGCTCAATGGCTCCAGGCAGCTGCAGTGGTACTCCAGCGCTGAGCCACGAGTCCTGTCAGAACCTCCACTTGGCTCGCTGACTTCCACAAGCCTCGTTATGGTGTCGCTGTTCTAGATCCTGGAATAGGGTCCCTTTCCCCCCATCCGGAGTGGCGGAGGCAGGTTAGTGCCCAGACAGGCAGTCCCACTCTCTAAATAATTAATGGATTTCCGCATCGTTGGCCTTTTCCAGCCGTTACCTCTCTGCAAGCCTGCCAGTAGACTCCGGCTTGCTGTACTGCACACGCACACACACATGCGCACGCACAAGTCTGGCATAGGCTAAGCACAAGGCAGCACTTCCAGGGAACTGCGACCCATGTAAGATCAGAAAGTGGACAGATGTTCACTCATATTCCAACAAGGATGTGGGAACTGAGAACAAACTCAATCTACATTTCACTCACTTCAGCACTGATACCTAATCTCAAAACACAGCACAAAATGAGACAAACAACAACCTTGGCTTGGGCAGTCATGGGGGTTGTTGGCTTCCGTACTGGGCTATTCCATAGTTGGCTGATTTTGAGTGGGACAAGGACGTCTCTCCACTTTGGGAAGAATAACCTTAAAAAAAATGTCACCCTGGTTTAATAGAGCTGCTATTAAAAGATCCTTTCATTTCTATTGTGTTTCACTGCATGTGTTTCCACCCATTTCCTCAGATGGAAGAGAAAAAAGGAGTGTGTCCCATAATCACATTTTCTATTACGGTCATTATGTCCTAACGAGACTCTGACAGTGGCTATTGTAACAGGGGATTGAAGAAAATGGAGTCACGACTTTAGTCGCGTCATGAATCCCATTTGTGTAGAAATGGAACCATTCTGGAATGGACCGGTTTTTCTTTTCTTTGGAAATCGTGTAAGTGGGTGTTACTAGGTGTTTTTGAATAAACTCACATGCATTTTTTTTTTGTAGATAAGATACACCCTTTCTGACGAGGGCTGTTCAACATAAACGGTTTTATCTGAAAACATCAGCAAGCGTCTGCCTTCTGGAATGGAGAGCTGAACCTCGTACTGAGCATCGTACACAACAGGTTTTTTGACACTGGTCTATAATTTGTTACAATTGGCCTTGTAACTCAGTTACAAATGACATATGCTTTGGCAGAAGACAGCAGGGAGGCCCCAACCAGGAGTTAGGGGCCTTGCTCAGATACCACACAGACTAGGGAGGAAACTGAATAGAACAGTGGTAAATCAACATCATCATGGCAAAATGTGTAGAATATAAGGATTACCATCAGCAGTCATATGCAGACCTCATTTTTTAGACAGGGGGTCCTTGCCCAGGTGCTCTAATATTTGTCTGGCCTTCACATAAAGAAGTTGCACCTCTTTTGTTGAGCTGATGCCAAGTAATGACCTGTAGTTTATTTAGCATTTAACTAAGCGGTCACAAAGCAGCTAGGTGTTGGCGACTAATGACACAGAACTTTCTGTATAGCATATCACGACAGACGTGGAGATCAAACGCCGCTGGTTGGCATCCAGAGACAAAGGAGAGGGCTTGTCGTAGCAATCCATCATCTCTTCACAATTGCTTATCTTTCTGAACAGAGAACATGAACACAATCAGTCCACAGCTACTCAGACACACCAGGCCAAGAGTCTTATCAGCATTGCAGGAAGGGAACATTTTTGCTGCACCTGCTGGTCTGGACCTTGGGGGTGGGATTTGGAACGAAGACTTGTATGGGCGAGAAATAGGAGGACAGCCTCGAATCCCTGATTCTAACTCCAAAACCTAGTTTACCTGATTCTAAAATCGTACTTTTGAAATTGTCACACTGCAGCAACTCTGAATGCGCTTAGAAGAGTCAGAGATCAGGTTATACAACCTACAGAACATAACCAACAAAGCTGTGCTTTTAGCTGAGTTGTTACTAAGTTGATTATCATGCCTGGTTTTAAGAGCCTGTTTTACACAGGTGGTCTGAAAAACAGATAAATTGTGACCTAGCTAGACATTTCGGTTGTTTACTGAGTTGTTTTGCCTCCAAAGCACGCAAAACAAGTCGGAAGGCAAATATGTACAAACATCTTTAATCATTATTCAAATTCTATAATTTGCTCTGTCGTTAGGTGTCCTACAAGTCCAGACTCCCATTGCAGTCGTGTGGAACTGATCCAAACCAACAACATCTTAGACTGGGTTGATGACACTCACCACAAAAGATTGTGTTGACATGAATATGACAATCTACGGAATTTGAGGTCAAACTGGGACCTTGCATGGAATTAAGCTGCAGTGTCCCAAAAACTGAACACCAAAGCCCCTAGCTGTAACCTAGGGAGAGAGTAATCACTTATTGTGGAAACAGAGACGTTTTTGTTAAAAAAAATTGTTGAATGAATGCCATGTCAAAATTCCAGTGAAAAAGAATAATAAGAGCATGAACTTACCTGTGCTTCCTAACGTTTTATAAAACCGGTACTCCAAATGTAACTGTGGTGCCCTCGACTTAACTGGTTCCTGCACAACAGGGAACAACAAAATACACACACACAAAAATCACTTTTACTGACTGAGTAAAACCACACATGTGTGGGGATTGATTTTCAGCGTGTTACCAGCATTTGGATTCAAATTGCTTGACTTCACAGATCGTTTCAGGGGCTTCATGTTTGGGCAGTACAGCAATTTCTGATCGTCAGGACGGATATTTTGACGGCATGAGTCATTTTCTGAGGCACAGCTTTGGGAGCCACGTTAAGCTGGCACTTTCCACAACCTACTATTTATCTGCTGGTTCCATAACAGTCCTGCCCAGCAACAACCATGCCGCTCAGCCCACCAACCCATGTCTGAATGCATCAGCTCCACTATGGACCACTAGCAGGTACCCTTTAGCAGTGACGTAGGCGAGTAAACATTGAGTTCGGGTCAAGCCTCATGTCCCCTGTGCTGAAGTCTGAGTCGAGACAACTCCCTACGGCTAAGACAGAGACAAGCCTGAGCCACAAGTTGAGTCACGAGTCTTCACGTTAAATCAAGATCAATTATCCAGTTGCCAAATGGCATTCTATCCTGTTCCTTTCCTTTCCAGTGAATGTTTAAATATAGGCTAATGGAAATAATTTAGGTACCAGGGCTTCATGCGTTAAACCATATAAATGTTAGCGCTGCAGAGTCAACGGACCGCCGTCGACTATTTTCACCTGAAATGATTGTTCTGAAGGAACACACTCCAGGAACTAACATGATGTAACCTGAACAAATGGTTAACGCTCACATAGGCGAAATGCATAACCTTGTCTTGAAACTGCCCACCACGATTTGCTTCAATGTAAAAATGCACACGGCCAGCGTGCAACACAAAGGAATAAAACGTTTAACGGTCATAAAGGATCATATCTTTTGAATGGTAAGTGATGGGGTCAAGCCGTTTTCAGCAAGGAAGAGACAGACTTGTCAATGTGATGCAGTGGAGATGAGCGTTGACAATTACCATACTACTTTTCAAGGAGAGGCAGACTGTTCTACTATCAAACACAAAGCTACTGGTTTGAATTTTGCACAGAAGTTTGTGTTTCTTAACAAGGTAAAGGGAAGCCAACTGGATTGCTGGTGGCTGGCAAGTTACGGGGCAGCCAGAGGGTGATCTGGGACAGAGGAAAAGCAGCGCTCCCCCAGAGCACACAGGAAAGTTCCCACCGCTGAACAGAACCGCTCTGACCATCCAGTGCAACTAGCTCTTATCACAGCGTATCCAGTCCCAGTACAAACAGCCAATAGGTCTTAAACGCAAATAAGACCCATTGAGTCAAGACACAAGACATGACCACGGAGACAAGTACCAAAGCACTGTCCATACAGAACATTGTGAACTTGTATGGGTCGGGGGGGGGGGGCTTTCTCATAGGTCTGAGAAAGCCAGTGGTGGCCCCGGTCTTGATTTTGTGGGATTAGGGAAGTCATAACGATTCATAGTGGCACATTTTGAGGCCGCTCTCTCGGTTGTCTGTGTCATTACGCATTTTAAAGTCAATCGAGTTTTGAACGTCTGACTTGAACACGATAAAATAGTAATATTCTGATTCTGGTTGGATTTCCTTACTCCTAAGGCATGCACTCCAGGGGAATTAAGATCAGTGCAGACCATGTTAGCTGTCAACATCTTTAAAAAAAGACAGTCTCCTACTTGAAGTGTGGAGTCTGTTGTTTAAGATGGTATATTATCTGTGGCGGAAGAGCGAGACGGGTCACATGCACGCCTGACTAATGCTCAGTTCAATTATTGATGAGAGACAGATTAGGCATGTAGATTGGAGTATGAGGCCTTTTAGTCACTGCTAACTACAGAGGGTAGTTGGTTTAGGACCGTGATGAAAGCTTTCATGAAAATATGTCATCGGGAAAAAGGTTTAGTTGCTCACTGAATCAGTTAATGCGCTAAAAGGAAAAATGTTATACTATATGATTTGCACATGGTGTGGATGCATTTTTATGTTTACGGGGAGCGAGTACTTACCAGTTTAATTGCCACATACTCATTGGTGTAGAGATTTTTACCTGAAACAAAGCAGAGAGCGGTGGCATTCAGATACAAGGTCTTTGGAAAATGATCTACCTGCTGAAGATATACCCTAAACAGTGGTTGGATGTTCTGCCTAGTAAACAGGAAATGACAATCACCAAAAGCAGTTGGTCAGACCATAACAAAAAAAAGGCCATGGAAAAAGAGTGAAGTCTGTGTTGCTCAAAGGCACTTCAGCGCAGCTTCAAGAAAGGAGTGTTGATCCAACCATCAGACAGTGAGGTCAGTGTGTGTGTCTCCCTCAAGGATGTTCTCTCCAAGAGATTTGTTGCAGAAGCAGCTTTCATTAAATCTGATAACTGGGAGGAGGATAAGGCCTTTGACCACGATTGAATTCAAAGACAATCTCATTCAGAAAAAAATCATCATAGATGTTTTAAAGGTAGAATAAACATTCTAAGCTTGACAACTTGGTTTGAAAGACTAAAAGAAAATATGATACCTGAAGCAAAAGGGCATCTCAATTGCTTTAAAACCAGATAATCCAATAACTTTGAACATTCCAAAATCCTACAATTTTCAGTGCCCTGAAATGACATCATTCCTGATAACAAGCATTTTTGTCCTGGACCATTGCTCTATAGGTGGATATAAAATCTACTCTGATCACAATTACTGCAGTTCTGTGTATGACGTATTTATAAGGACAGCTAAACTTTTCTTTGGTAAAATACCTTTAATGTTTCAAGCAGGAAATGACCATATAACCCAGGTCAATACAACTGAAATCACATGCCTTATAAAACCCAAAGACTTGGCTGCACTCAACCCCACATAAAATACCTTCATAACAAGGCGTAAATGCGGCCTACGCTTTGGCTTCCAAAATTTGCCATTTTTGATAACTCAGTGTTATGTGAAATCAGAGCTGCAGTCTGCCCACACTATTCAGCGCTCAACGGAGAGAGAATAGATCAGAATCAATCAAGAGCTATCCCACAAAAATGCAAATAAGTCTAAAAACAACAGCAGCCATGCTGGACTAACAAGGCCTCTGGTCAACAATTACCTCAAACAAGCAGCAGGTCAAAAGAGCTAGCGTGAGTCACACGAAGAGAAACCCCACCGAAATGTCTAGCTAGGTCACAATTCGCCACATGAGCACATTACCCTTCTGCAGTTCTAACCAACACTGAAGCCAGAAAAGGAACCTGGTAAGCCTAGGTCGCTGCAATTAAAACGGATGTTGTTGCCCTCGCTGGATTCAAACCCAGGTTGTTTCTTTAACCACTACGCTACAGACATACAAGTGTGAAAGTGCCTGAACTGTCTTCAAATGGAAAGTCCCTATTCTTTTACTGCCCAAGGGGGGCGATTTAGCCTATATTACCCCAAAAATATTTACTTAAAAAATGCATAAGAAATAGTCACAGTATAACCGTAAACAGTTTTATATTCGACTTAATTTAACATAGCTACTGAAGGTTTTTAGTGAGGTTCTCGATCCTGAACAAATCCGCATCCGCAACGTTAAGAGTTAGCATCTCTAACCACTTCGCTATTTAACAAGGGCAGGTCAGTATGAGACATTCGGCGCTGCTCGTACCAAGCTTCAGCTCTCCAAAATTGCCACAGCCGATCTTCTTGCCCACACGAAAATTGGGCCCGACCATCAGCACGCCGGATGACGCGGAGGAGCTGGAGGGTCTGGCGTGCCCGCTGCGCCCCTGGGCCACCTTGCTACTCCGCGCCGGCCGCTCGCCATCTTTTGGATGGTCCATGGCACCGCGGGCGCCGCCGGGCGGCTGCTGCTTTGACGAATCCAGGCAAAAGCCTCGGGCCGTGCCCCAGCACAGCCGAGTCACTGGCACCGGCTCAGGCCTGGCAGGGAAACACTCATGGGCCGAGGCCTGGCACCAACCCCCCCTCTACCACTCGCTGTGCAGGTTGGCCGGTGTGCTCGACATCGGGCGGGATCGGGGCGGAGAGGGGGGACCTGGGAGGAGAGACACACGTTAAGGAACAGCCTCTCGCGTTGCAAGTCATTGACTAAATACGGACAGTAGTGGTTTAAAGAGGTGACCTACAACCTTGGTCGTCAGCCTCAAGTCATACCGCTAGATTGGCTGCCGGTCCGAAGAGGCATCTGCTACATATGAGAATTAGCCATTGTGTTGAATTTTCTTTCGCTGAAATAAGAGCAGGCTGAACTGTGAGCATGATGCTTATCATTAGGCAGCACCGCAGTTGCAGAAGAACACTAAGTAGTCAACATCTTATGGTTTACTACTAAAAAAAGGCAACCAATAGTTAAGTGCTACATGTGTCTCAACCACGGAATACTTGTTGCTAGAGATACTACTCAAAACGAAATGTACTCCAGATTTGACCCTGGAGACAAAGTGACAGTGTGATTGTTTTTTAATATTACACCCACAGGCTGAATTCAAGGATGCGGGAACTGAGATTATTATGTAAACCATTACATAAAGTGATGTCTCAGCAGGGACACAGCAAAACAGCGCTCCTGTTAGCAGGCTCGGTCATTGTAAAACAGATCACTCTGCACTCAGCGAGCCTAATGCTCTCTCGCGCGCATGCGCGCGTCACTAGCAATCACACACCCGTCATGCAGGTCAGCGGCTAACAGCGCGGTCAGTGCAGGGACAACACAGAAACCAACACACAAAACGAGGTGCCTTTTCAAACAGTCGCAGAGTTGCCTTCAGCTAAATAGTTTGCACATACACGACTGCTCGGTGTACTTTAAATCAACACTAAGAGCACTGAAAAACAGACTAAATGATTTGGCGTTGGATGAACTTGCAATGTGTAATTGTAAGGTGCTTGTGTGTGCGCCCGCATGTGCCTGATGACTCATGTTCAGTTACTGAAATACCATCGCCTGCACAGATCTCAGCACCAAAGACAACCGGCCACTCTTAAGGGGGAGAGACCCCCCCCCCCCGAACTATACATGACTACAAAACAGGGAGAGCATTGCACAAACAACAGTGGTGGAGAGGTTGCTCGGCCCCATCCGGGACAATCCCGGCTATCCACCTTTCTAAACAGCTGTCACACTGGAACCTGTGTGTCCATGTTAGCACTATGCCTGAACGACTAAAAGGCGTGGACGCAATGTTTTTCAACCAATAATCAATATTAATAATCAATTTCAAATTGTTATTTAGATGTGTTAAAGGGATCAATATTTGGTACTAGCTAGACAGCTGACAGAATTTCAGCTAAGAGTGCAAACTATTGTCTGTTAAAGAACTGCCATAAATTAGTATCTGGATTAGATCACACCCTATATATTTGACTAAGAACTATTTCAATAATGTAAATTATTTTGGAATCGAATGCATTGATTTGCAATGGTTCTCAAATTCCAGGCAGGCGTGAAGTCCAGAAATAATGGTGGGAAGGTTATATAATAAAAATGAGTATTTATTATCGCAGCCACAATGCTTTGAATGTGTTAACACACAATTACCTCCTTGATATGAATACCGGCTGTTGTTTGGTGTCAAATGTTTAATTAGGTCCATGCCCAGGTTGATGTTTCTTACAATACACAACTGTTACCTAGTTTTTCCTGATCTGAATTTCTCAGTGGATATAGTAAAACAACCTTCGGGCCCAGCATTTTAGTTATATCACATTTTGATGGCTGAATGCTCATTGGCTGTTGCCAGTAATTCGTAATAATTCTGTAATTCGCCTTGTAGCAACAAACAAAATGATATGTACCTTAAAAAATATCAGCTCAGACAAGTTGGGAAAAGGTTGGGCAAAGACAAATGATATGTACACGTTACATCAGCCAAATAAAAGACTGGACTTGGTTTCATTTTGAAAGTGCATTTTGTAACTCAAACACATAATTGAGTTACAAAATATGGATGCTTTGGTACTATAGGTTGTTGCATACCTTTGTTCAATAAATATATCTTCAACATTGTTTAGATTCCCCAATATTTACTGTTTTAGTTGAAGATCCGAAAACATTCGCTGACAGTGACCTTGCCTTCAACCACCAACCCCCTGTAGATCAACCCATTCACGTGCAATTCCACCATTTTCACTCATCACTTGTACCTGATAGATCAATTAAGGTCACTGATTGGGCAAGAGCTTCCCTTGCTTTGTTTCACAGCCTAGGTGTTAACTGGCGACCAATTGAAATGAAATAACAATCAGCAGACATTCAGCCCTCCGTGGAATAGGTTTGACAGACCTGCTCTAAATAGTGTAATTAACCTTTAAAGGAAAGACAAGCCCTGGAGGGGTCCAGGCAATATGTTGGGATTCCCACTGTGGCAGCATCAATGAGTAGCTGCTTCTTCCACTCTCTGCTCCCATGTACTGTAGCTTGAGGCAAAATCTCAAACCCACTCAAAAGTTCCCCACACAGAAACATAGGCTGGGTTAATCCAGCTTTACCAACAGAAAAAGTGGGGCAAAGACCTGAACAGAACAAATGTGTTTCATATTCCAGCTGAAAATAAGAGGTACACTAGTCAATTTCAGTTCAAACCTTAACACACAAAATAACAAAACTAAAAGGGAGGCAGCAGTGTAGGGGATCTCTTTCATAGAGATTTGAGTGTTGAGAACAGCCTAGGCGGAATCTAAAGGCCTCAAAAAGGTACAAGACTGTTGAAACAGTAAACAAAGCATTAAAGTTTTATTATGTTTTGTACTGTTATGCTACCTGAGATATTATGCATGTTGATTCAAATCGGGAATGCTGAGGAATTTGGATCCTAATCAAATAAACAGAATTTGGAATCTATGACAGTTTCCTTACTGAGGGTGTAATGTACTAAACAAGAAAATAAATTACAGCTAGTGAAATCTACACAATCCCATAGGTGACATACTTAGCTGTTGATTTCGTTATTACAGTAATTTTCACCAACAGCGGTGATCCACTACAACAAGGTAAACAATTCCAAGCAGCAGTGACGTTGCTTATAGCCTACGGTAACGATACTTCCGTAGACAAAAGCCACTGCATGAAAATGAATGTGTTAATTGACGTTTGCTTGTTTTCACAGAGAGCCAACGAATGGGAATATTCCTAAGTTATGTTTGTCAAAGTAAAGCACCAAACTACGTTAACATTGTTCCATTTCATCCATTTGTCCATAACAACTAAATGTTAACGAGCCTAATGAAAGTTACTGTCATTTTGCGAAGGTAACGCGTTAGGTTAACTAGCTAGGCAAAACAATTCAATTGTATGAAAAAGCAATAACTGATGCCACTCCTCTGGATGTCAATGTTAACGTTACCGAACGTTACTTGCCAGGGTACCCAGCTGATAGCAAGCATATTTTAATGATATTTGGTTATAGTTTGTTAGCCTAATTGATAGGTAATCACACTGTTTCTCACGGAACGCCTAATCTCGGTTTGTAAACCCAGCGATAAGAAGAACGAGGAAATGGAAAATATCGCCGTTAGCAACAAGGCTAGCAAGCTCATAACATGCAAACAAACACCGACTTACTTTAGCTGTAGTAATTCCCCAGGTTGATTCGGAGTTCTCTGGCAATTTCACCGAAATGTCCGCAAGGAGCTTGATTTTATTTAAGTGTGTATATTATCAATATTATGTATGTATGTATCAGTGGAGAGTGTGTATCAACCCTTTAATTATTTTTCTTCTTCTTGCTCGTGAAAGGTTGACGTACTCCGGAAGTACAAACAACGGCACACCCGCTTGCTTCAACACTTCCAGGTTGCATACGGCGCGAATTTTGAGTTCAACGCGTTGTTACCTTTCCAAACATATAAATGTATATCGATTAAACAGTGTAATACTCGTAATAAATCCGCTTGAGACATGTCAGTTACCTGATGATGATATACTAATTTATACGATATTTAATGTATTCATAAAAACACCTCAAATTTTAAAACCAAGTTTACTCAATCATCTTTATTTCCATCTATCGCACTTTCAGAAATATCTTAACTAAATGTAAGTGGTTACAAAAATAAAGGATATCTTGTGGGAAGAGAACAAACACTCATATAAATGTTGGGTAAGAAAAACAAAGGACGGTAGACACTTGTAATCACTGCATTTGTCATCATGACATACTGGTAGTTTATAAAAAAAATAAAGAAACACACATTTCAATTACTGGATTCAAATCGAGTACTGTACATATTGGAACACTGATGCATAAAAAAGAGGATTTTAGGGTACAATACTGAGCTTAGCTCAGACATGTTTGACCATTTTTAAGATGTACATCAACTGACAAACAATGGTGCACAAAGACACTGGCAGGCACGCGTGTGCACATGAATGGACACACAGCACCACCATTTCGCGCGTTTATTGTAGGTCCAGAAATGCCAAAATTGAGGCCTATTACACAATAACTATTAATTCAAACAAGCTCTTCATACCAAAGGGGCGGTTCATACAACAGGCAACATTTGCTACATTCACTAAATGTTTTTGTAGATCCAAAAATATTTAATGGGCTTTAGTAAACATTTATTAACTGGTCAACAATATTATGATGATTCATGACAAGTGCCCTCTACTGTAAACTACTGCTGCTTCTGTAGGGCAGTACTTCGAAATGTTAACACTTCCATGTTAAAACATGAGTAGCCCAAGATCAGAGGGAAAAAAATACCATTCATACCACTGTATTTACATACAAGTGGTAAGAAGTAGTTACATACAAAATAATGTATAATGTTAAATGATGCAGATGTAGATCATACCGAAGAGCTGGAAAATAAAATCACTAATGCTAAATAACTATGGATGAGCTGTGGTTCTGGTCTGAGTTATTGTCTTCTTGGTACAGATTCGGGAGGTGAAGACTGCAAAAAGGCGGCGGGGCTCTTCCTAAGGTCCTCACGTCTTGTCAAGCTATTGCTTTTGCTTCAGGCAGGAATGCTTCCCAGAACTTAATGAGCTAGATCATAATCGGAGAACAGTTAAGAGAGCTCAGGCAAATCTGAAGTACAAAGGCATTCTTTGAAGACAGCATAACAAATGAAGCAATATTAAAGATTACCCGCTGCTGAGACTGTAGAAGAGACTCCAGATATTTCACTAACTGGCTTTTAAAGTCCTTGGACTTCTCCTTCTGTCAGATGAGGGGGAGAAAAGAATTGTCAGGCATATTCTCTCAAGCAAAACCATCTGGTATTGTGAATGCAGAAGCAAAGGTTTCTCTAACGAAAAGGACAGGCCTTACTTCAAACCTGACGACTTCCTTGCGAACAGTTACAGAGATCCGGTCAAAATCCCTCTCATACTGAGTAACTTTACCTTCCCACTGTGAAAAGACATGAGGGGTATGAGAAGGTGGTCAAGTACAAAAGGTCCTCAGATTCACTCTTCCTTTTCTGTTCTTCGACCACTGGTTAGTTACGAACATCCTTAACCTGGCCATTTAGGTTTTAATTAGAATCTTCCCTAAAATAGTGAACACCGCCAAACCCAGCAGAGTGCATTTACTTTGTACTTTTTAAATGTCTGGGTTTAAGTGGCAACAAGCCTCAAAGCAATACTCCCTCCTTTTAAGTAGGTGCTTCCAGAGTGCTATACCTCCGTGATTTCCTCTTTGGCCTGCTGTAGTTTGTCAGGCTTGTTGGCCCACAGCAGTTTGGCCTCTGCCTCCCTCTTCTTCTGCAGCGTGCTCTGAGCCTCCTGCCACCGCTGCCAAGCTTTCATGCGCTGCTCAAAACCACCCTGCGGACAACACAATGAAAACGCCTCAATTCAGCCACGGAGCTAAAGTTCAGGCCATCATTCACGCCACAGTGACTTCACAATGAAGGCACGCAGATTGTAGTTTGAGATGAATGTGTATGTTCACTCCAATGCCAGCAACATCTTTACAACACATCCTTGACATATTGAGTGCCCAGCCAATGAATAGCATGAGCGTAGAATGGGAATTCTGTACCCGTACAGCCCCCAGTAAGCGGATGTAGTCGGCCAGCAACTCAGCAAAGATAAAAAAGTCGCTAGCCGCTTGCGCCTGATGAAGCGCCTCCATCTTGTCCTCCACCTCCGCCAGCTGAGAGAGAGCACGCGAAAGAGCCGTGTTGTCCTCGGAGGTGCCTAGCATGGCCATGCTCTTGGCGAACACGGCAGTGTTCCCGCAGAGCTCTGACCGAACAGACACATCGGGGTCACGTCACATCTATAACACCATCTCTACGATCGTTACGAAATATATTTTTTGGGTGGGGGGGCAGATGTTGTATTTTTCCATTGCTCTCACCCTTTCTGTGGTTGACAAGGGACTCCACCACACTGTGTAGTTTCCTCAGCTGCAGCTCTTCGCTCTCGACCTCCTGCAGTTTGTCGTCAAACCACTGGACTCAAGAGCAACATTGAAATCATTTTTACTTCAACCAACTCATTAAAACAAAGTCAAAGGGGACATATGAAAGGCTGTGCTGAGGCATAACAGCTCCACACGCAGTCGTCACCGTTTACGTTAAAAAAGCAGGAATGGGCTCAAACGAATTTGGATTAGTTTACAGTTGTGATCTAATTTTGTCCATTGAATAAATCAACAGAGACGTCCTTACAGTGTCTGACTCGTTGATCTTGATGGTCATCTTATTGACAGCATCGGAAGCCTTGTTGATCATCTTCAGGAAGCCAGCACCACTAAGAGCCTGGGTACTCACTGCCCGAGGCAGCTGACACACACACACACACACACACACACACACACCCACACACCCACACACCCACACACCCACACACCCACACATTATTACAGCACTTGGTCAGAGCAGTATTTGACTTAAATGACTGAATCGCCTACCTCATCTCTTTCCAGGAACTCTCTGACATCAGGATCTTGCAACAGAGATGGGTGAGATACTACTCTCTGCAGGTACCTAGAAAAATCACACAAACATAAACTATCACAACTAAAAGAAGGAATAATGCACCATCTTCAGTTACCAACAAATACACCACAAATAAACCTACTGTTAAGAAAGTGTCACATAGTGGGGGACAAAAAAACATTTAAACTAACGCACGCACGCACATACGCAATGGTGAAAAGTGCTGCCTTAGTTCCTACCTCTCGAGAGCCGCTCTTCTCCTCTCCACAAAGTCAGCCGAGGACGAGTCCTCCTTCCCCACCTTGACTTTAGTCATCCCTACATAGTCCAGATACGGTGTTACCAGAGAACCTCTTGATAAGTCTATGGGCCTGCAATTAGGTCTTCATTTCTGAGAAACTGAAAAAGTAGTTCCTCACCCATAACACTCTTCTCCGGCGGCGGCGGGATAATACAGCCGTTCAGGGAGTGCTTTGACGACAGCTTCTCGTAAAGCCCAAGGAAGTCACTGAACCTTCTCCATACTGAGAATGTCCTGTTCCTGAACATTGGTAATGTAGTCTGGGGATTGGCATAGTAATTAGTTAAGCTTCCTATATGTTTTTACAAGACAAAAGCAGACACTTAATTTTAGAGGGCATACTCAGAAGTAGGTTTCTAGTTTAGTGTTTCTCAAACCCAGGTCCGCGGACCTGCACTGGACAGTGGTAGAATGCCTGCTGGTCCATTGTAAGTCCCACTGAAGCACCCTTGAGTAAGAAGCCCATAACTGCCAGTATCTGGCACAAATTTTTTTCAGAAACACTTCCCTAGAAAACACTCAATGGTCACACTAAAGTTCTGTAGACAAAATTGCAACCGGTGCCCAACAAATGTGCCCGACAAAAATAATGACATGACTTTGCTACAACAGCGGCTACATACCACAGTGGACACCTTGTAGGCCATGTAAGCATTCATGCCATCTCCTAAAAAGGCAAATCACATGGTCATGTTACAGAGACTGAAAGTTCCAAATGCAAACCACAAAAAAACAGAAACTGGTAATACCACTCCATGTCCCTATTTTATATAAGTGGTATACTAGGAACCAAGCTAGACCTAAACAGGCTTCAGTCACCCTGACATTTCATATCAAGCTTAATTTATACCATAAAAGGTGGAATTTTCCTGGTCCACCTGCCAATAACTCATGAAGGCTCGTAACATGCACATGCTAATAACTGCAACGGGAGTGGTTATTACAGATGGACAGAGATGTTACAGATCATCGTTCCAAGACATTGTAGCTTTCCAAGATATTGCGCTGTCCGTTTTATGCCAGAATCTGGCCTGCAGACGATAATAATGATCAGGACAATGATTGACTGGATTTTTTGGCATGATTTACAGTAAGCCCTAGAAACTATAGCATGCCTTTGACTCTTAAAATAGTTAGGCAACACGCATTACAGTAAAATAACCAGTTTGCGTTCAAAACCATACAAGTTTTGTATTGTCAGCAGCTTCCCAAAACCACACAGCAAAACAGGACTAAGTACTATGTTAGATATGTAGGAATGTTGGCTAAAAAGCAGCAGGGGATTGAAAAGTTTTAATTTATATACATTTCAGTGAATGTGAATATATTTAAGATGTTCAAATAATCAACTTTTAATCTTCTAGAGGTTCCACGATACATTTTGGCCATTGAATCCATTACATCTAACTTATCTGTGCATTTACCATAATGCATGTAAGATGAATGCATGTGCAGTTACAAGCCTGCTGGGGGATAATGTATTGATAATGTATTGACAGGCAGACAAGGAATCGGAAACATCTTGAATCGGATAGGAATTGAACTGGAACGCAAAACTAACTAAAGTTAGCTTTAGAAAAGACTAAATATAGCTAACATCGTAGCATACAAGTCAGGACTAGGAGTGGTAATATTCAAAAACACCAAATCAATTGAGAGTATTCAAAGTGATTAGATTTTTGCTTCCAAATATTGAAACAAAAACTGATTTTTCCAAGGCATTTAAAGGCCAGTTTAATATAGATCAAATGAGGGCTGGGCAAAATAAACAACTTATATTTCTTATATTCTGCTGGAAAGGCATATTCGTCTTTATAAAAAACATTTAACAGAGGTTTTAGGGAAAGCCTTTTAGCTACTCAAAGACAGTTATTACATTAGCATAATCCTTCTATTCTTACTGTCTGATGGATTTTATAGAGTCCAATTTACTTGGCAGCCCAACAATTTAAAATCCCCACAGACAGCCTTTTCTGCCTCCAGGGGAAACCCTTACGTAAATACAACAATAGACAAATATCCTTACCAATCTTCTCTGGATTGGTGACAGCAACGTCCAATTCAAAGTTGTCTTTGACCTCTTCTTCCTCCAACTGAATAGGTGAAAATGAATGGATGAGCAACAACAAATTCCAGAAACAGCAATAAACACATTCTTCTTTGTGATGACCCCCCCCGGTCAACAATTTTGAAAGCTACACATCTTTATGCTCACAATAATTTAGTTTGTATTGATTTCATTAACCCCATTTTCAGCTTCACCAACCACATTTGAGTTCCCAGGCCCCTGACCCACACAAGGAGTCGCTAGAGTGCAATGACACGGCAGCCCCCCCAGTTCAAGCCCTGGACCCCCACGGCATCGTCCGAACGACGCAACCAGGACCGTGGCCGAATCAATGGCTGAATCCAACGATTCTCAACACTTCACTTTAATCCACATCCAGGAAACATTGATCAGGTTCATCAAATCAACCGTCGGAAGATTAACCAGTGCACAGCTGAGTCACTGTAACTCGGCGCCACTATGGTCACCTGACCTGAAGCGAACAAGCCAGGGACAACATGGAAAAATCAAAGCTTCGGCGCGACACATCGGTCCTTTTGGATGCCTACCTGCTCCATAGACGTGGGTTGCATCGGCGACTTTCGCGGTGTCGGTGAAGGGCCGGCCTCTGCTTCAGACGGCTTGGTTGTGGTGCCGGGGTTCTCCGCGGACAGCTCCATCGAGGCCTCTGGGGAGGAAGGGTGACATGCGTCGTCAGCAGTTGCCAGTAGTTCAGGCTAGTGTGGCTGGGTCAGTACGTGCGACAGCACACCTGCAAACAGATCATGGTCGTCGTCGGAATGGAAACCACTGGACTTATAACCGGGGGGGGTATCGGCAGACATGACGGCGGGGCGGAGTTCCTCTTCACTGAAGAGATCTGCTGGTTCTTCACCAACGGCTGTGTTGGGCTGAAAGGACTCCGCCTTTGCGGCAACAGGATTTCTCTGAAAGACATCGGTCACAGAAACATTGTAGATTAGAGAGGAATTCAACATTGAGGTCACTGTACAACATATTTCAAGATTGGCGGAGCCCCAACAACAATCATTGGGTGGGGTGAGGTTATAGGGGAGATGGGGTTCGTTTGGTTTATTTAGGTGACAGTTTAAAATAATAAGATAATTGTACTTCATAATAATCATCCCCTTTACCACCTTGACATGTTAAAAATGCACATAGCTTTGTACTGAAAAGGAGAAGATGTGCATTTCTTATGAACCACTCCGTAAATATATAGCCAATCTTTTACAATTATTTGTTTGTCCAAAATTATTATTAGTCTTCATCAACAACTGAGAAATTGGACTGAGAAACAGTAAAACAATGAATACCAATTAATACTTCTAAATGAAAATGAAAATGTAATCTCTTGTCCATAAACTAATGCCATTTTAAAAGCGTTACATAAAATATAGCTTCAAATGTTGCTTGTTCAATTGAACACAAAACTACTAAATAATTCAAATATCAGGGGCCGATATATTAATGTAACAAAAATAACCAGTTCTTGCGCAGTAAAAATGTAATTTGGTGCAATCACTATGATCTGCTAACCAAATATATTTGTAAATTAAAATACATATTATTTCCATTGAAGACACACGAACAAATGCCAATGTCAATGTTACTTAACGTTTATTGGCACTTTCTTAAAAGGTGTTAAAGCTAAAAAATTTAAACCCGCAGGAACTATTAAAAATTACATTTCCATTAGACTGTTGAAACATGTTTGTGTAAATCATCTAGAAGCATTTGGGAATGCATTATAAGAGTAATACCATTGTGTCTGAAAGGCTATGACAAGGGGGAATACAGGAAAAACATGTATTTCCCTGGTCAAAGTGTATGGGCTGGAGATGGAGAAATGTATGCACTCTTAAATTCATACACAAAGCAAGATCATCAATGAGAAACAAATATTGCATGTTTGTACTAATCCCACGTAGGGAAGACCTTGAATACTGTTCAAGTCATGAAGCAAATCAAAAGACATGCACCCAGATATTTAGTTGGTGTATTAGCAAAAATATTCAGACTATTTCTACAGAGAAACTGAGCTACAGTTTATTTAGAAATACATTAAATTCCATGTACAGTGGATACAAAAAGCCTACACACCCCTGTTAGAATGCCAGATTTTGTGATGTAAAGGAATGAGACAAATATAAATCATGTCAGCACTTTTTCCACTTTCAGTGTGACCTATAATGTGAACAATTCAAATGAAAAACAAACTGAAATCTTCAAGAGGGAAAAATGAAAAGTAAAAACCTTACAATAACCTGGTTGCATAAGAGTGCATACCCTCTTATAACTGCGGATGTGGCTGTGTTCGGAATAAACCCATTCAATCTCATGTTAAACAGAAGGATGAACTTTTTGGCCATAATTCCAAAAGGTATGTTTGGCACAAAAACAACACTGCACATCACCCAAATAACACCATACCCACAGTGAAGCATGGTAGTGGCAGCATCATGCTTTGGGGCTGTTTTTCTTCACCTGGATCTGGGGCCTTGGTCAGGGTGTAGGGAATTGTGAACAGTCCCAAACACCAGGCAATTCTGGCACAAATCCTTCAGGTGTCCGTTAGAAAGCTGAAGATGAAGAGGAAGTTCACCTTTCAGCACAACAATGACCTAAAGTACACATCTAAATCCACAAAAGCATGGCTTCACCAGAAGAAGATTAACGTTTTAGAATGGCCCAGCCAGAGCTCTGACCTGAATCCAATTGAACATCTGTGGGGTGATCGGAACAGGGCTGTGCACAGGAGATGTCATCGCAATCTGACAGATTTTTTAAAATATTGCCACATCAGGATGTGCCATGCTAATAGACTCCTACCCAAAAAGACTGAGTGCTGTAATAAAATCAAAAGGTGTTTCAACAAAGTATTAGTTTAAGGGTTTGCACACCAATGCAACCAGGTTATTGTGAGGTTTTTCTTTCCTCAAATATGTAAGTTAGTTTTTCAATTGAACTGTTTATGTTATAGGTCACATTAAAAGGTGGAAAAGGCTCTGACATGATTTATCTTTGTCTCATTTTTTACATCACAAATACCTAGCATTTTAACAGGGGTGTGTAGACTGTATGTGCATAATCATTGTGACATGTATCACTATTATTATAGCAAATTATCTCCGCAATTTATACTAGAGGATAATACTCCGCTATATATACACACTAGAGGATAATACTCCGCTATATATACACACTAGAGGATAATACTCTGCTATATATATACTAGAGGATAATACTCCACTATTTATAGTAGATGAAGATGTTTTGAAAGGTTTGTGAAAGTGCGGTGATTTCTGGTGTCTCAACTCAGTGGGCCATCCTAATCTCACACCAATGGACCTATTTGCATCCTGGAAGGAACGTACATACACGATGGGGGACAAGGTCGTCCCATCTGCTCAGACAAACCAGGTGTTAGGATGGACAATCCAACAAAGTAGAAATATGACTTTTGTTGGATTAACTGTCTTTTAATGTGTGTTCTATAAAGGGATGAACTCTCCAGTATGTTTCATTGCTGTCTATGTTATGTATCATTTGTTACAGATAAATGTTTACTGGATGAAGAATCCTGCAAGACCAAGTGTTTCGCTTTGGATAGGGCTAATTGAATATATGTAAATGCATGAATGCCAGTTTCTTTGTTTTGTACAAGGTGAGGTGACCTATTATAGATGCAATGGGGGAGATTAGAATCAGCCTGTTTGAGAGGGATAACTAGAGAAGCTTGACTTGGTTCTCGAAGTCTCTTTAACAGAAGCGCCTAGCATACCTTTGTGCTATAGTGTCTTAAACACATATGGTATAACTAGTAGACCATTAGGTGAGTTGGAAGGACATTGAAGCGTGTTGGTATTTATAACGTTTGTATTGTAACTTTATTACTTGACTGGATTAAATTAATTCTTCCTACCTGTCCACTCACCAGCATTCAAATGGGTTTACCTTATATGCCCGATACTACAACAGTACTCAACTATTTAGAGGAAAGTACTCCGTACTATTGCCTTCTTTTGGCAGTATTTAGTCAGAAAGACCAGGTTGGAGAACTGTGGTGTTCAACCCATTTCCACCCCTCAACAGAGCTAGCAAGAAAGCTAATTAGCAAAGATAACTAGAATATATAAGTTTATAAGCCCACAATTAAGCTTGCAAGCCATAGCTAATAAGCATGCATCTCCATAATAATCTAGCTAAAATAACTTGAATAACGATATAGCTAATAAGGTCAGATATGAGAAAATATGTGGGCTCTAAATTCTTATATACATCTGTCACGGCAAGTCACTGAAGTGTATATCAACCTTCATCTTCAATAATACATAAACCGCCAGCATTTGAAACCAATTTAATTGGCCCCCCAGGTCGCACAGCGGTCTAAGGCAGTCATATAGCACCAAGCTGGGAGGAGAGAGGTATCAAATAGGAAAGAATGTATGGAGGGATGGAACAGATGGAGGGGGTAGATGGAATAGATGGAGGGATGATTACATGGAGCAATACATGTAGGGAGGTAGGGATGGCTCTTCAGCCATCACGCATCAATATAGAGGGAGGGTCCGACAGACAGAGGGCCCAACAACATTAGACCACTTCTATTGATATTTCGGGAGTCGACTGAACTGGTCAAAGGATTTGATGTCTGACAACGTAATGACAAGGTTGAAGCAGGTGGTTTCTAACAGGGAATAGGGAGTTACATCAGTACAGGTGATTTCCCTTTAGAGTTAATAAATAATGTAGAGTTCATGATGTCTGTCCAATTCACAGTTGACTACTGTCCTGTGGATACAACACTCCGGTTCAGGAGACACCTGAAACAGGTTAATAACTAGCTTTGAGAAACAAAAAAATGATCCCACCGACCGTCGGATTGAACTGAAAACAATTGCTCCCTCTAGTGTTCACATGAGTACCTGAAAAATGTACCTTTACACTATAGAAATGTACACTATACACTATTGCGGTAGCTGGAGAAATATCCAAATATGTTGTAGATTATTGACACAAATGCCTAGGTGGAAGACTTGCAGTTATGACGACACAGAGCCATACATACAATCAACATGTCAAAATTACAGGATCATTTCTTATTAAAAAAAAATACAATAATCTGTTTATTGTAATTTAGATTGTAAATACAATCAATTACAATAATCACCAAAATGATACACTGTCTTTGAGAGAGGATAGTGATAACTTTCTGAACATTTGTAGGGTAATATGGTTATTTCTCTGCTGAACTACAAGGTGCAATACTGTAGACTGTCATATGACAACACACAGAGAAAAAGTTACGAAAACCAAATTTTAATGCATGAAACACGTTTTTTAAGTATTTCAACTAAAATGTCTCCCTATGTTAATTGTGTGTTATAAACACCCAACCAAGACCCCATTTGAAAGGGTGGGCTCGCTAATATCTTCATTTCGACCAGCCAGTCCAAATGGTAAAACAAAACAACTTCTAAAAATTCGAGTGGTGCCAAGGACAACAAGCAAGAATGAGCAGTCAACCGATTTCATATCAAGTAATCTGGATTTATGCCCACTATGTGATTTCAAAGCACTGTCATCTGCTCCCTTTTTTGGGTGAGGGGACAAAATTACCCAACTCACTAGTAGTCGGGTATAACTTACACTCTACTGAAGTTGGGAACACAGAACCATTTACTGGCAGCTATTTGGATCTAGCAAAGCTGCCCAGGTCCACACTGCCAAAAAGGAGAGCAAGCACTGCCTACATTGGCCAAATCACCACTAACAGAATTCGCTTGTTAGCTTAGACTTCCTGCTAACCAGGACCGTGACTAGTGTTCAATACGTTTTTTTTCTGTAGGTGAAACTTGCATTCATAAAACCACGGACAGAATGAGTTGCCAACTGTAAACTTGAAGTGAAGGTTTGTGCTTGACAGGTAGCTGGCTAACTAGCTTGTTAGCCTTCCTTGCTGCCTGGCTAAACGTTTCTTTTCTGTGTACAGGGACACTAGCTAGATAGCAAGCTAGCATTTTTTAGCATGCTATAGAATAGTACACAGCCACAGAGCCGACCCTGTCAAGATAAGAATTTGTCACTTCTGGTGTACAGGCATGTTTCGGTTCTTACATTGCCAACGAATATATCCTCCCCCTCGTCACTGTCTCCATCTGCCATTTCGGAAAGTGGGTCTTGGTCCTCTGATCCAGGGAAAGGAGGGGCATTCTTCTGTAAGTTAGTCGCCATGTCTATCTGTGACGTGATCGTAGCAGGATACGTCAGCGGAAATAGATAAGTGTAAAATACTGTCTGGAGCGACGAGTGCAGGAGATTAAATTGCAGTAAAAACACGAGAATCTGACTCAACATAAGATTTACGAATTGGGCTGCCTATACAAATTAGCCGTAAGACATGATACACATACATGTGTTTTTATCTCGGAAGAATATGCAACATTCTTTGCACTGCTACTGTGGGTGAATTCTATGATCGCTTGCATAAGAAAAGCAATTGTATGGAGCATCTGAATATCTCCCCTGTGTGAATCTTGCTATGAATGACTGGCGTTGCACTGATGGAGTAATTGGTTTCATTCTAGGCGTTGATGTGAATTCACCTGTGAGAAATTAACGTTCCTGAGTTTTTGACTCAGTAAAGCATTTGTTGCACTGAGGACAGCTTAGAGATTTCCCCCCTCTGTATTCTCTGTTTTACTCTGTGTATTCGCATGATTAATAAATCTACTAAACTCCACACAGGGCACTGGTGTAACCTCAACACTGTGTGACTTATCGTAAGTATGGAATCCACTGTGAGGACTTCCCACATTCTTCCCCATAACATATTTAAGAATATCTTGACTACACACTGCAGTCTTAATGCTCATAAAATTTCATCAAGATGGTAGTCTCATGCTGAGTATCACTAATTTTACACTGAAGAACAGTTTTGCAGACAAGCCTAACCCAAATGACAAAAAATCAAGCTCAATTGGGATTTAAGTCCAGGACTAGGCGCAGTCTGTGTCCCCATTATAGACCCTGAGTACCTTTAATCCTGAAAGTATTCTGTTATCCTCTGTAAGCGAGGTTCCACCCTGATGCTCTCATTACCTTATTTTCCTACTTTCCCAAATCCCTTGAACAGCTGCTATTCAGGCAATCTCCAACAGGGTCATCAGGAGGCCTCAGCACATTACATTATAAGTCCAACCTCCCTACATTAAAATGCTGGATGTCCTTTGTGGTGCTGACTACACTTAAACAGCTCTTTTGCTATTAGAGAATAGCTTCAATTTTGTTCGTGTTTCCCTGCCATTTTTCTCCTTTCTATATGTTGAAAAACCACAAAAACCTTTAATTTATACAGGATGGCAACATTTAAGACACCAACCACCGTTTCTCTTCTGCTTGTTTTCATCATCACTTCAACTCAACCTACCTCACCCAAATCCCCTTCCTTCATTGACCTCAGACACCTTACTCTTCAATTTAGTCAGTGTAATGAACGGCTCAGTAGATTTGGCGTCTTCCAGATGGTTTATTCTTTTGGTCTGGTTATTAGAATGCCAAGCCAGTTAGCTCTTAAGGCTAAACATGACATTTCAAGTGTTTGTGCTCACCTTAGTGAGCAACAGAAATCCAACAGAGATTTGGACTAGTTAATTGTTGCTAGTTCAAATTAATGATCCAACCAAGAGCATAACAGAATTTGATGTACCCATGACCAATGCATTTCACCCATATTACTCAGGTATGTCACTGAATGGGAGCTTGTGTTGACAGGAGCTTTGTTCTTTCGCTAAATTGATGCTCTTTAACCCCGACAGTAGATCACGATCCATTAATGCTCTCATTAAAAATCACTGAGCATCGGACAAATCTGGATTAACTAAAGAGATGAGTCATTGGCAAGTTATGATACTGTTCTTCAGGCCCATAAATGTGGATACTGGGTCAGGTTGACTAAATGTGAATACTGGGTCAGGTTGACTAGCCTAAAGAATGTTGACTTATTTTTGGAAACACTTTTATAAATAGTCAGTTATAGTCAGTTTACCTTGACAGTGGTTGCAAAGTTATCAAGATCCATTCTAGATCTAGCAATTGTGTAGATGTGTGTAGTGAGTCTTCCATCAAAGTGGCTGTGCCTCCGTGTCGCCTCAATGATGATTCACATCACAACATTGTTTCATCTCGGTAGGTCTTGTCTGTGCCGACAGGGTTAACGAATGGTTAAGGCTGCAATGCTGCAATTCAGTAAGTAGTATTGAAAACGTGTCAGGCCGGGTGTGTACATAGGATCTGACAAACTTATGAAGTTAGTAAGTAACTAATAAAAGACAAGCCAATGTCATATTGAGATGGACTCATGTCAACAACCATTGTACCCCCCCCCCCCCAAGAAAATACAACATACAAAACAGACAAGTGGAAACTTCAACTTTGTTAGTATTCATAATAGTTGTATACACAATGTATAGGAGCACCAATAAAAAAAATCTCATTTTTTTGTGTCAAAAATGTTTTTTTTGTTTGTTTTTTAAAAAGCCACAGAATATTCTACAGAAAGCAAATAGCTCTGTACAGAAACAAGCAACAAGAGAATTCTTCATCGGCAGCTCAGTGAACCCGCTGCATAATTGCAGAAGCAAATGAACATAAAAACAAGAACAGCTGCCTGCTGCTAACCTAGGACCCTACGTTACACAAACATAGCTTTATATTTAAAACACAAGATATGTAAGAAATGTTTTTCTCAAAAGTTGTGAAAAAGTGCAATACAGGGTTGACTGTCTACAATGTAATAGGTCATTCCCAACTGGGAGTCTTTCCTGTCAATTTTTTTCTCCTCAGCACCTTTTTTTCCTCTTAATTTTTTTTTACATGTTCCTTTTGTATCCAGAAGTAAAATCTCTTACAGTTATATTGACATTCATAAGGATGTATATTATGAGAAACATGGTCAACATGGTATTCACAAAAGTATATCAAGTAATAATGATTGCAATGACCAATTTCTTTGGGCAAGAGGGTAGATGAAAAACTAGTTTCTTACATGAACATATTTTAATTTTTTCCTTTTTACATTGGAATTGTGTACAGAACAAGTTTCTTTTTCTTCATAAAAAACAAACTACATGTTTAAAAAAATCTGAATCTGGGAGTCCCATTCGATAGGCCGACATTTCACGCAACATTTAAAAACAGCCTGAATGCATTGTTTCTCGAACAGACCTCAGAGAACAGTAAACATTTATCCATGATAGAATAACCTGGTTTTCGCATGACAAAGAGAAAAAGAGAATGAGATAGCAAGAGAGCAAGTGAGAGAAAGAGAGAGAAAGATGGAAACTGAGGGAAAAACAGACCTCTTCAACCAAATATTGGCTCTTGGAAACAAGACATACATTTCATAGCACTTTCATACGATATATCACCATTCCGTAGAAACAGCTGAGTGACATGGTAGGATGTGTGATTGTAGGGCAAGGAACCCTAAGACCAGCAACCTCTGTAACGGGCTAAATGTCCTGGAGATGGTTCTGAAAGATCACCAGCTAACAAGCCCAAAATGCCTGGTACCCCTGGGCCAAACTGGCCTAAGAGTTGTGACTCGGCATGTCAGAGGTGTCACAGTGTAACTCGAAAACGTCCACAGGGGGCAAAGTCATCTTGAATGTCAACGTACGGACAGGTTTTTGTAAGGCTTTTTGAATTGAAGCACCTACAAACAAAAACATTTAAATGTACCAAGGGGCAACACAATGCCATAGAATGCAATAATCCATTCAAATGTACTGTTATAACACACAAGGCATCGCCCCATTAGTTGATATGAAGTGTCTGAGAGTCTTCTTTCCACTCTCCTCCCACATCAAATGAAACAAGCGGTGGTGGAAATAATGAGGCAGTTTCTTTTAAACATATGTACATACCTATATGGCTATGTAAATAAAAAAATACATAAAACATATTAGAAAATATCAAAAGACATGGCACAATATATAACAATGAGTAGGGTAAACAGACATTGTTGAATCAAAATGATAGCTATAAAATGACTGTGTTAATGGAAGGGACCGATGTCCAATGTTCACTTCACTGAAACGGAGCAATAGATATACAAAGATGCACAAAGAAATGACACTAATTAAACCAACACTGTGTGTAGACCGTGCCTCTTGAGCACCGACAGGAAACAACCCCCTATTTGGCTCCTCCTTGAAGCCACAACGCGTGGCGTAAACATCGCCAGCAGCCAACGAATCAGCCTAACCTTTACTGTTTTAGTTTTTTTGCTGAGAAAATTCACAATCCTCTGGTTGAATGTGACCAATGTTAGGTATCATTTCCGAGAATGTTTCTTCATAAAAAGGTGAACTGTCTGGTTTTTAAGATGGCCATGTCCTTCCTGAGACTGAGCAAGGTAAGCCAAAAGTTTCAGTTAGATCTTTTTTTTCTATTTTCTCTTGAGGGGTATTGTGGATCCATGGATGGTGTCCATCATGCAACCAGATGACAGGCTCCCAGATTGCTTAGGGGCGGCAGGGGGTGTGTGTTCTGTTTGTGTCCCTGGACGTGGTTCAGTGTGTGTGTGTGTGTGTGTGTGTGTGTTTGTGTGTGTGTGTGTGTTTCTGTGAGGGCACAGCAGGGTGCGATGGGCGTGTGGTGATCAGGCTGTAGTGATGGCGTTCAGGTCCTTCATCAGGCCCTCCAGGTGGGCCATCTCCTCTGTCAACTCATCAGACTCGTAGCTCTGAGGGAAAGGAACAGGGTTACTGCGGGAGACAGGGGGAGAGCAGGAGGGGAGAGAGGCAAGGACCTGAGGAAGGCAGAGGAGACGGAAGGAGAGGGTCAGTTTGTTTTCAGGGGAGAATAGGAGTAATGAGATTAAATGGATGGGGGACTTGTCAATAGGACTGCAGCGCAAAGCAAAGACACAAACAGCAGCATCCACAACACGGTGGACAGCCAAACATCATGAGAGGGTGCCAGGCGAAATATGAAAACCAATTCCAATGGGATTAGGGGATTATTTGAAATGAAACATCATTGATCACAAGCAGCCAACAAATACAACACATAACAGGGGGCGGGAGGCGAACAGTTGCAAAGAACAGAGAGAAAGGACACAAAAAGTTGATTAAATCATTATCAATGTAATTTAAAATGTGCCATGCTATGGACACACAACCCAATGTCATTAACAATGTGCCATGCTATGGACACACAACCCAATGTCATTAACAATGTGCCATGCTATGGACACACAACCCAATGTCATTAACAATGGGCCATGCTATGGACACACAACCCAATGTCATTAACAATGGGCCATGCTATGGACACACAACCCAATGTCATTAACAATGGGCCATGCTATGGACACACAACCCAATGTCATTAACAATGTGCCATGCTATGGACACACAACCCAATGTCATTTAAAAAAAAAGCCTGCTGTCCTCTAAAGGCCAGGATTTATCTCCAACAAATGACCAGGTATTTGAAGATTTAATGAGCACGTCCTGGTGTGTTTGTGACACAGATGTGAACAATGCACTGACAATGAACGTAACATGAACAGTTATCACTATGGGGGAGGCGGGCGGGGGGGTGGGAGGGAGGCAGCACTCACGTTGTCCACGTCCTCCAGCATCCGGCTGGTTTCAGGCACGTCTGGGGCGTTGGGCACCGTGACTGGCATGGGTGTGCGTGTTCTGCTTAGTGTGCCAATGCAGGCTGTCTTTACAGAGTGGAGTTGGGCCCCTGAAACACACACACACACACACACACACACACACACACACACACGGAGAGAGAAAGAGAAACAATGACAACTCATTACTGCATGTATACTGTGTGTGTGTGTGTGTGTGTGTGTGTGTATACTGTGTGTTCACTGACAGAAATAGTCAGGCTTTTTTTAGGCTTGAGGTTAAGGTTAGAATGGGGTTTTAGGAGTTAAAGTAAGATTGTTTTTGTTTAATGGAAATAAATTGTGATCCAAAAAATGTCCATTCAAGTACAGTAAAACAAGTCTGTGTGTGTGTGTCTGTGTGTGTGTGTGT